>JZKD02S1832442.1:131788-155474 GCA_000966675.3 Picea glauca
AGGCTGTAGTATATGCTGAAACACCAGGTTGTAGTATATGTTGAAACACAGTGCTGAGTCATATGCGGAAACACCACTGTGAGTATATGCTGAAACACTGCTGTGAGTATATGCTGAAACACCAGGCTGAGTATATGCTGAAACACCAGGCTGTAACATATGCTGAAACAGTGCTGAAACTGAGTTTGGTATTTAAATTTGGCTGAAAATTTAGTGAGACTGAAACTGGGTTGGGATTTTGAAAAATTAACATGGTTTACCAAATCACTCATTGGACCCATCACTCATGATGTCACCATAGGTGGTGTTTTCACTGAAGAGTAGGCAATTAGTCGTGCTCAGTATCTCGATCTCATTTATTCACAAATGGGAACGCTTTACGATTTGATTCCTGATGCTCCTCGTCCTTCCACAAACCCTACCCCAAAACCTCACGCAACTTCTCATGCTACTAATGGTGTGATTGGCACCTTCCACGTTGAGATCCAGTGGCTACAAGATGGTCACACCAATCCCAAATCTAATAATTCTGATGCACAAAAGACTCCTACTCCTACTCCTTCCACCGATAAGACTACGAAAGTTAATTCTGTTCAATTTGGACTGACCGAAAATAATCCAAATAAAAATAAAGGGAAGGGTAAGAACAAGGAGGAAAAGAATAATAATCCTCATTCTGATAAAACCAAAATGAAAACCACTGATGAGAGAGATAAACATAAGCCTCGTTACCCCTGCTTGATTTGTGGTGACGATCATTACATGAAAGATTGTCTGAGACGTGTTGAGGTTACTAAGTTTCTCCAAGGGAGCGGAAAAACTCCTACACCTGCCGTTTTTTCACAACCTTTCCCTTCTCAACAACAAGCCCAATTGGTCATTCATGACCAAGCTTCTCCCTGTACCTCCTCTTATGTCCTTATGTGTACTGGTGATTCTAAAAAGAACGAATTTGCAGTCACAACTCGAGCCAAAGATTACTCTTCGTTGAAAGAGAAAGTTGATGATATACCTCCTTCATTGATTCAACCTTCTCCCCCAAATTCACCTCCCAATGGTTCTCTTCATCTCGAAAAATCGGGTCTCGATACAGTTCTTCGCCCTCCTCCTAAGAGCATTGTTTGAAAGTCTGCGTTTAACCCTCATGCACATGCTACCCAAAACTATAGCACTGTAGAAGATATTGCGCAAGCACCCTCCGTGATGTCAGCTCTCAAAGCCCTTCAAAGTTTCCCAGCTCAATGAAAGACACTATTAAAGGCCATTGGTAGAATTAATCCCAAAGATACTAATTTAATAATATTTGACTTGGAAGATCACATTCCAAGACTCCCTCCTCAGTTATTATTTCATATCCAAGTTGTTGTTGAAAACAAGAAAATATGTAGAATTTCTATTGACGAAGTAGCCTCAACTTATGTTATGTTCGTTACTTGTTGGAAAGCCATTGGCTCTCCTACCTTCACCGAATCACGCAATACACTTAAGGCTTTCAATGGTACATGCTTTAAACCCTACGATGTTCTTCCCTTGTTTTCTATTATGTTGGAAGGTACATCGGTCAATGTAGAGGTTGAGGTCTTCGATGCACCTCTTGATTATAACCTTTTACTTGGCCATAGCTGGATTGAGTCCATGTGTGTAGTTGTGTCTACCCTTTTCCATGTGGTACATTTCCCACACCAAGGAAAGGTCATTACTATTGACCAACTGACCTTCTTTAATTTCGATTCCCGTACTAGAAACATTCCTTTTATCTCGAAGACAACCCCTGGTTACGAGAATGTTGGAGTGGGTCTTTTGAAAGATTCAAATTTGATGGGTACTTTTCCAATCCCACCACCCGATATTATCCCTCCTATTTTTGCCTCTATTAAAATGATATCCACCACCATTCGTGAAACCCCTGCGTCATATGACCCATGGGTAGTACCTAGCACTGATGATTACCATCATTACGATGACATGATGCCTTTAAGTCTAGTCGAATCTGCTTACCAAGCTATTCAATCGACAACACCCTCCTCTCTTTCTCTCTGTGATTCATCTTGTTGGCCCTCAACCAAGTTTTGAGGAAACATTGGTCATGTTTGATCACTTTTTGGACTTCAACAGGATGTTCGAAGATGGAGTGCCCAGGCAGAGCTGAGATTGTGGGATCTCACTTATTTTGCGGGCTGTGGACCCAACAAAGGGTTTACTAAGGTTTATGTAATGGGTTACAGGATGTTGTCCCATGGTTTTACCCATGATTAGGCCTTTTTGTAAATGTATAAATAAGTAGCTAACCGATGTAAGAAGCCTGGTTGGTTGGCTATGTGAAAAATATGTTGTAAGTGATTGGCTTAGTGCAAGAGGTTGTAAGTTTCTTTGTGCTAACAGATTGTGTAGAGTGAGGCTTTGGACCTTGACTTGATTTTGGGAAGGAGGATCTAACATGCAGCGCCCAGATCTCCTGTCCTTTACAGAGTTTGGTTCTTGTGGCTTTGTGCACATGAGTGACTGATTGTAAAAATATTGAAGACTAATAAAGAAGAAGAAGAAGTTGGTGGATGTAGCCCCACACTAGGGTGAACCACGCATATCCTGTGTCTTGATATGCTTTGTGCGATGTTGATTGTACTATTTATCTTCTTAGTACTACTGTTATAATGTATGATGAATGCATCTTATGTAGTTTCTTAGTGATTAATGGTATTAAAGATAAATGAATGCTATATCTGGGCTAATGCTATGTGCCAAGTGATTGAAAATGCTTGATCTTTGTTGTTAATGCGAGGTTATGTAATAAGGGTTTAGTCTGTGATGTGAATGAGACTCATGAACTAATGGATATTGTTGGCTAAGTGCTCTGCTAAGTGTTGTAATCACAGATCAGTGTCCTAGCTTGGTTGTAGACACCTGAGTCCTGCAACCCCCTCGCCTCTACCTCAGGTGAGACTTCATCTTCTTCGCAGGTATTGCCGAAAGGGCCAGTAGTTAGGGTTTTGTTGGTGCGTTGTTGAAGTGTTGAACCCTAGGTCTGCCCCTGTGCCAACAAATGGTTCTGTTGTCGGGACCTGAAACTGTGATTGTTGGGAACCGAAGAAAAGAGAAATCTCTACGCGTAGATCTGTTGTTGTAGTGTGCATTATTCTACTTGACTTATGAAGCCCTGTGCTAAGAAAGAAACCTGATCTGAAGAAAAGAGGTAAGATATTAAAGCTTTGTTCTCTGGTAAGGGTAAGATAAGTGGATTTTTTTTGCTTCAAAAGAATGAATCTAGGTATGTTTGATAGGTTTTGTCCTAGTTTGAATGGTAGGGCATAGTTAGAAGAAATAATTAATCTAAATAAATTTGATAGAAATAGAGAAAGATATTTTATTCCTATGCATAGAAAGAATTTTTGGACTAATAAGTGGATGCAAGAACCTAGAAAGAATTTTTGCAGATTGCAGGTCCAGCACTGTGATCCCAGTGCGCAGTACAGGAGAGGCTGGGGATCATTTAAAATAAATAGAGGATTGACACTGTGTTACAATTGTAGAAGATTGAGACATCTTGCTAAGGAATTCCTTGGTACAGGTCCTATTTGTCTTTATTGTAAAGTTATTGGTCATGAGGTTGAGGATTGTCCAAGAATGATTGCTAAAGTTGAAAAGATGAACATGAGACAAGTAAACTATAAAGAAGGACCAGAGGCTAAGGATATGTTAGAGAACCAGAAAGAGAAAGAGTCAGAGAATATGTTAGTAAAGTTAAAAGAAGAAATGGATGATCATAGAGACATCAATTTACTAAAGATCCTGGAAGAAAAACAACGCATGGTTACAAGAATAGAAGACTTCAACATAGACTGTGTATTGGATGAAGAAACACACGTGAATATTATGCCAGAAAGCACTTGGAAAATTTTGGGAAAGCCTACTATGATACCTTCATTGGGAAGGATAGGATTTTTTAAAGGAAAGATGATAACCCTATTTGGAAGAGTTACTAATATACCTATGATTGCTCATGAAACATCGACTGAAGATGAATTTGAAGTCATTAAATTTTCTGAGAACAACGCCCCTTTTCCTATTTTGTTAGGAAAGACTTGGATTGAGAAGGATCAGACCAGAAGGAAATCAGAAGAGGAAGCTATATAACAAAAAAATCAAGAACTAAGGGACTTCATAACCATAAAAATAGAGCGACTAATAGAATACCAAGAGGACAATTCGAAGCAACAAAGGGCAAGAGAATTAGCTGTTGAAGTTGAAAGAATGCAGAAAGGCTTGAAGAACCTATCCGTGAAAGAAAGAAGTATAGCCACCCCAGAAATAGTAAGAGAAGGGACATTAACCTCAGAATCTGTAAGAGCACATCAGCAGTGCGAAGTCCTTTCACCAGGAGAGAATAAGAATACAAATGGGAAGAGGATTCCATAAATTGTTAGAGAAGCTGAAATAATAGGAAAGAAGGCTAGGAAGCTCAATAAGAAGAAATCCAAGCTAGAAAAACTACAGGAAGTTACAGAGAACGGAAGGAATACTTTGCAGGAGGTAGATCTACAGAACTTGAACCTCGTCGGAATAGCAGAACCACACAGAATGGGACTTCTCCATGATGAAGCTATATGACTGTTGGAGGCACCCTGACCATTAGAATGATGCAGCAGAACAGCTAGAAAATGCAATTATGAGCAAATGAACCGTTGAGACCGTGCCATAATGAACGGATTCACATTGATGGACGCATTCCTGCCCGTTGGAGGAATCCATTATGACATTGCTTATTTAACCCATCAGAAGTTGTGCCGTGACCACTTTTTTCCACCCGTGATTATCCAAGCTAATAGAGAATCGATTGTATATCACGCTGTGATTTCTAGACCTCACCATCTGTTGGATTGCCTCACTTTTCCGTTCGCCTACCCAATCATTTTGGTTACAAGTGTGAATGTCGGGCGAACCTAACGCGTTAGATAATTTTGTGGAGGATATTCTCGTGGAGCTCATGGATGAGAGAGTTATGTCTGTAGGAATACAAGCATCGTCGACTGAGGGAATGCAAGCATACCCCTCGACTGAACATCATTCTATCCATGCTACTGAGAAGCGAAGCAAGCACCGTGACTATCTGGCTAATGCGAAGCAGATCTCGTTGGTCTTTCCAGATTACGTACCATCTTTCGTTGGTGTGGTTAACCATTAAATCATCCCACGTGACTTTGAGTACACATATATTACTGCATACATCCCGAAGGGGATACGCGTAGTTGAAGCCCAGTTAGGATAGATCCCATCTCTAAAGAACAACGACTTTAATCTCAGCGACATAAAGAACTATGCCATGATCATGCCCCATAGGTATTTGATGAAGATGACTAGGAAGAAGTCGCACATAGTCTCCCAACCGTGGATTAAGGAGCTCATGCAATCAACGGTATTGAATGTAATGAATATCCCTCACTTCAACCGACATCAAAATGTTAACTCTTGCATTAAACTCTTCTTTTCATGCTACCACGAAGGATATCTGTGACTCGATAGGAACATTACTATGGATCTGACACTAATCCACTTGATTAAAGGACTGAGCATGCAAGGATTGGACCCTCAATAGTTCTACCTAGGGAAGACTCCGGATCGCTCCCCGACACAACGCATACAGGAGGATTATGGTGATGTATAAAAGAGAAAGAGAGGCTACAAGGTAGCCTCTATCTAGGATGGCGTAGTGCACCTCCCTTGCCAAATTATAGCTGGAAATTTCTTCAGAAAGAACCGTCCGACACGGGTCACTGGGTTGGTAGTAGACCTCGTTGGGAAGTGCGTGGAGGGGATGCAAATTAATTGGGAAAGTTACCTTGTCAACGAGCTCGAGAAAGACTTCCGCAAAGCGCAGGATTAGGGGTATGAATTCCATTTTAGCTGGTTACTTGTATTAATCGCATTTGTTTCTTGGAAGATGTTGGAAGGAACGACATTTCTAGAAGTTGAGCCATCAAAGTCGTTGGCCGCAAGGTTCTCAACCTTGTGTTATACTAACAATATGTCGAAGTAGTGGCATTCGAATGTTGTGTTCCATTCCTACTACCGGTATCTGAAGCATGCTATTGAGGCATTTCCATGCGTGACATCGAACACATTGCACTAGTATAGACCACTAGAGAAGTTCTGCGCAGATCAATACTTTATCTATATCATTGCGTGCAGGGATGAGAGAAAGGAGGAGTTGTAGTCATATTATAAGCTGACTGACGAAGATATGGAGGAGATCACCAAAGAATGGATGACAACTTTCCTTGTACCAGTTGAATATGTAGAGCTCTTCGATGTAGACATCATAAGAAGCCCCTTGGTCACCCATGTCGAGCATGTCAGACAGAGCAGTGCAAAGAAAAAGAAGAAAAAGGTAGAAGTCCAAGAAATTGATGAGGAGGAAAGGACCTTTGTAGAAGATGGATCTAGCTCACCATAAGGAGGAGGAGAAGACCAAGGCAATGGAAAAGGAGGAGGGGATGACAAAGAAACGTAAGAAGAAGGCGAAGCTACATCGCCTAAGGACGCCCCTATTGGAATAGATACTTCGCAGAAAAGGAAGGCTTCACCAGAGAAACCTTTGGCAAGAAAGAAGACATGTTCAAAAAATCCCAAGATGAAGGCCATATTCACAGAGGACGAAATTGATCTAATCATCACAGCTGTGGAGGATGATTCAGAGGATATCTTGTAGTGATATGGAGCAAATCAGGAGACAATGTATGAAAGAATCRATAAGAAGCTAACTGAGATACAACAAGCCATCCATTCGAGCCGCGCAGTACCTACTATGCCTTCTTCATTGAAGATTGTAGAATTGGGGGATGATCCYGCCCAATTACGAAGACTAGTAGATGCAACAAAGGCTCGAAAGATGAAATTYGGGTGATGTTCGAGGAGGAAAATGAGAATATACAGAAAKAAAAAGACCAGCTGCTCACAAAGCAGAATGTGATCAAAGAAGCAGTGACTAAATCACTTTGCTCTGTGCCAGGCTTGGCACAGGAGAAACTAGAGTCAGTCGAGATGCAAGTGCGGAAGCTCKTTGAGGCTATTCAACAATTTCAAGCATGGGTAACGGAGTTATAGCTTCAAGTAGTACCTAGCACTCTGCAAGAAGTGCGTGACCAAAGGGAGGAAGTCGCTAAGAGCRCATTTGGAAGGATCAAGGTCCTCACCTTAGAATGTAAGCAGTTGAGTGATCGAAGTGTGGAAACCTATGAATGCCTCGTAGAATATCCAGAGCTGAGGAAACTGGAAGCACAACTCTAGGAGGTGCAACAACAGGAATCCACTRTGTAGGCACAGATGAAGATACTCTTTGCGGTCAAGMGAATGAAGAGATCATAGAAGAAACACACATTCCATCAGCAGATTACTGCCATCTAGAGTAGAGTCATGGAAGTTACACATAGATCACAGCCGGTGCAGGATGAATCCTGCACGATTTTCGAAGAGATTGAAGGACAAGGCTCGCAGCTGGACCAAGTGGTTGTGATAGTGGAACAATACCTGGAAGGGCCTATTACAGAGCAAGTGATTCAGGAGTTCGTCGAGCAGGAAGCTCTGTCAAAGCAACAAGTCGAGGCAAATCAGGCTAAGATTTATGCCTTCAAAGAAACATTGCCCAGATCTAAGTGACTCAGGACGAGTCACAGGTGAGTGTTGGGGGCTTATTGGCCCTTGACCAATTTTTGAGGAAACATTGGTCGTGTTTGATCATGTTTTAGACTTCGACAGGCTGGTTGAAGATGGAGTTCCCAGGCGGAGCTGAGATCGCGGGATCTCACTTATTTTGCGTGCTTGTGGACCCAACAAAATGTTTACTAGGGTTTATGTAATGGGTTATGGGATGTCGGCCCATGGGTTTACCCATGATTAGAAATTTTTGTAAATGTATAAATAAGTAGCTAAGTGATGTAAGAAGCCTGGTTGGTTGGCTATGTGCACAATATGTTGTAAGTGATTGTCTTAGTGAAAGAGGTTGTAAGTTTCTTTGTGCAAACAAACTATGTAGAGTGAGGCTCTGTGCCTTGACCTAATTTTTGGAAGGAGGATCTGGCACGCAATGCGCAGATCTCCTGTCCTCTATGGATTTTGGCTCTGTGGATTTGTGCATAGGAGTGACTAAATGTAATAATATTGAAGACTTATAAAGAAGAAGAAGAAGTTGGTGGACATAGCCCCACACTGGGGTGAACCATGTATATCCTGTGTCTTGATGTGCTTTGTGCGATGTTGATTGTACCGTTTATCTTCTTAGAACTACTGTTATAATGTATGATGAATGCATATGATGTATTTTCTTAGTGATTAATGGTATTAAAGATAAATGAATGCTAGATCTGGGCTAATGCTATGTGCCAAGTGATTAAAATTTCTTGATCTTTGTTGTTACTGCGAGGTTCTGTAATAAGGGTTTAGTCTGCGATGTGAATGAGACTCATGAAATAATGCATATTGTTGGCTAAGTGATATGCTAAGTGTTGTAATCATAGATCAATGTCCCATATTGGTTGTGGAAACCTGAGTCCTACAACCCCCCCTTCCTCTACCTTGGGTGACACTTCATCTGCTTCGCAGGTGTTTTTGAAAGGGTCGTTAGTTAGGGTTTTGTTGGTGTGTTATTGAAGCATTGAACCCTGGGTCTGCCCCTATGCCAACACATCTCCTGGTCTGTTTCATGTGATATTTCCTACTGATAAGATGATCATGTCATTCATGTCTATGGAAGATGCTTCTTGGGATGATGGGCATCATCGCTCTATTCTCTTTCTAGAACATGACACCATAGAGAGTTATCAATGGATTTTGACTTTGTCGACCATTGTTGTTGTTTCTTCCGTTCCTGAGTCAATGCAAAATGTTTTGTATGAAGGGAACTTGAGCAACATTTCACCTACCATCCCTGTCGACATTTCCATTAAACCCGGAGTTATGGAGAATGTTCATATCGGGGCCTCATGTTCTACTGATGAGTCCACACATATAAATCCCTTTTCCAAGAATTCCATGATGTTTTCACCTGGAGTTATGAAGAGATGCTAGGTATTGATCCTGATATCGTTGTGCACGAAATTAAGACATACCCGAACGCTAAACCCATTTATCAAATACTTCACCCGATACACCCATGCAAAGCTATTGCTATCAAGATTGAGGTTGAGAAACTTCTTAAAGATGGATTTTTTTATCCCGTGGCTTTGACTGATTGGGTATCCAATCTAGTTTCGGTGAATAAGAAACAAGGTACCATCCGTGTTTGAGTAGATTATAGGGACATAAACAAGGTTTGTCCTAAATACAATTACTTGACCCCTTTCGTTGACCAGATCATTGACGACTGTGTCGGTAGCAGAAACTTCTCTTTCATGGATGGTTTCTTCGGCTATAATCAAATTAATATTTTACTCGTGGACCAACACAAGACCACTTTTATTTTCCCTTGGGGAACCTTTGCTTACAGGAAGTTACCCTTTGGTCTCAAGAATTTTTGTGAGAATTTTTAGCACGCTATGTCTTATGCTTTCCATGATATTAAGCACATTATGAAACCCTATCTTAACGATCTATCGACACATTCCATGTGTCGCCAAGATCACCCGACACATTTAATGGCCATTTTCATACATTGTTGTTATTACCGTATCCGCTTAAACCCGCACAAATGCGTTTTTTGTGTGGAATCTGACCGACTGCTTGGTTTTATTTTGTCGATACATGGGATTCATGTAGACCCCTTGAAGTTTGAGGCTATCCTTAATCTACCTCCTCCTTCCACTTTACGCCAGCTCCAAAGTTTGCAGGGGAAGGAAATTTTTTTACGTTGTTTCATACCCAATTATGTTGGACTGACGAAAGGATTCACTCAGCTACTCAAAAAAGGTTACGATTTGTATGGGATGATACTGCAAACAAAGCCTTTGAATCTTTGAAACTTTCCTTAACCTGTACACCATTACTGTTTCCCCCTGGCTATAACCAAGATTACTTCTTCTATGTAGCTGCTTTGGACTCTACCATTTCCATGGTCTTAGTTGAAGTGGATGATTCACATGATGAAAATGTGATATACTATTTGAGTCGGAGTCTCATGATTACCAAGACCAAATACTTACATGTGGAAAAAATGGCCTTGATGGCTGTTCAAGATGTCCAACTTTTTCGTCATTATATCTTGTTACTCCGAACCACTGTTATTTCTGATTGCAACCCTATGCAACATATCCTTACTTGACAATTTCTAGGGGGAAAATACTCCAAATGGATAGTGATTCTCCAGGAGTTTGACTTGGAATTCGAACATGCTAAGTCGAAGAAATCCTTGGTTTTCACTAAACTGATATGGACCTTCCCTCCACTGAGATAGAAAACGTGGTAGAGGATTTCTTGCCTGACGAATCCCTTTTTATGACGTATGGTACAGAGATATCATTACTTATCTCCAGAATCAAACTTTCTAGCCCAACCTATCTAGTATAGATCATCATCGTATACGCTATCAAGCTCAACAATACATCATTCTTGTTGATACCCTTTATCACCGTGGTATTGACTCCATTTTTCGACGATGTCTCACTTATGATGAATTTGAGAAAGCTTTGAATGATTGTCACTTCAGAGGATGTGGCAGTCATATGTCTAGGTATGCCACTGCCCAAAAGATCTTATGAGCAGGTTATTTCTGGCCTTCTTTGTTCAAGGACTGCATCATTGCAGTTCAAAAATTCCATGCTTGCCAAACTTATAATAACAAAATAAGATATCATCCTACTCCCTTACATCCTGTAGTTTCCATTGGTCCATTCGCTAAATGGGGCATTGACTTCATGACATATAACCCTCACTCAGCCAGGGGACATGGATACATTATTATAGCTGTAGATTATTTCACTAAATGGGTTGAGGCGATGCCCACATTTGATAACACTGGGAAAACTGCAGCATTGTTCATATTCAATCACATCATTACTCGGTTTGGTATCCCTCAAGCTATTGTTACTCATCATGGTAGTCATTTTTGAAATTTCATTATGTCTGAACTACTGAAAAGTTGGGTCTTTGATATGAAAAGTCAACCCCCTATTACCCACAAGCCAATGGCCAAGTTGAAGAAATAAATAAAGTTCTCATTACTATGCTTCGATGGATGATAGGAATTCATAAGACAAGCTGGCACACGATGTTTTTCTCAGCGTTATGGGCCTATCGGACATCCATTAAGTCTTCCATGGGATTTACACCTTTCCAACTATTTTATGGTATCGAGGCTATCTTTCCGATTGAATGTGAAATACCGTCTTTGAAACTGGCCATTGAACTTTTCCCCAATACCTCTGCTGAAGAAGAGCGTCTTTTGTATTTAATGCAACTAGACGAAACCCATCGCGATGCCGCCCTAGTTATTGAAACTTAGAAGAAACGTGTTAAATCCCAATATGACAAGCATGTCAAGCCACGTGTTTTTTCTGAATGTGATCTAGTTCTCCTTTATGAACAAGATCATGATTTTCTAGGTGCTGGTAAATTCAAGGCTATGTGACGAGGTCCTTACATTGTCAAACATGTGTTGGAGAAGGGATCTTATGAGTGAGTTGATTATGATGGAATCCCTTTGAGTGAACCAAGAAATGGGCATTACTTAAATAAGTACTATGCTTAAGTCATTTTTGCATGAGTGCTTGTACTTTTAGTGTATCATACTCTTGTGTGCTTTTTCGTTGTTTGGTTTCAACCTTCAGCTGCTTACCTTGCATTGTTCTTGGTTTCCAAATGTCAGTGTCTTCGCTACCCTACATTGGATTCACTGATGCCATTAGTCGTAGCACTCAGAACTTAGCATCTGCTTCTTGGGCAATCTATTCACCTACAGATGAATTGATTAGTTTACATGGTGTTTTCCTTGGTCGTGCAACCAACAATATTGTGGAATACAGTGAAGTCATCGAATTATTGACGGACATTGTTTCACTCGGAATCCATCATATCATTGTACGACTCGATTCACAATTAGTATTCCTACAGTTGAGTAATGTATACTCCATTTGAAGTCCTACATTATTAAGGGTATATTTACGAATTCGCCTCTTGGAACGTCATTTTTATTACATTGAATATCAACACATTCCTAGATGTCTAAATACATTAACCGATGCTTTAGCTAATTATGTGTTAGACAAAAATTTGAGAAATTTATAAAATTCAATCACACTTTGTATATACAACAAGTAAGATGGTAGAAGCCTCATATATATATATATATATATATATATATATATATATATATAATGATAAAAGTGTTACAAAAAGTGTTTTTGTCCGAAGAACAAAATATAAAAAATGTGAAGCACTTGGCTTCATATACAAAAAGAGCATCAAGGATGCTTCTCGTTATAACATGCGACTGCCCATGCTAACTTGCGGAGCAGTCGACCGATGGAAGAAGACACACCCACTGTATGGCATTGATAATTTCTCAGGATATCATCGATGCAGGCATCCAGGATGTTCATCGTAAGCTCCTTTAGATTCTACTCTAGAATCTCGTAGTCAGCAGCAACTACTCCTGCTACGTCATCTCTCTCCCTTTGCCTCTGAATGGGGAATGACCCTAGAGTTCGGTAAGGTACTAAGGTCCCACGTATGCATCATCGAAAGAGCATTTGATTAGTCATCGGATAAATAACACATAAAACCATTTTATATTAAAAATCACAAAAAAATTTATAAAAAAAAAATGTGCTTCTTACCTATGTCCCCCCATTGGGAACCCTCAGGAAGAACCAAGTCTGGATCACCTCAGAATTCTACACCGGCATAGGCATAGTCATCTACCATAAGCATCTGAGTCCTCAACCAGTCAAAGAAAACACCATTATATTTGACGATAGGACCAATCACATGTCGTGCCATGAGGTTGACCCACCTCTTCATTATTGGATCCCGTGGGGTAGGTATACCCCACTCTACCTGCAAGCGTAAATATGGGACCCTCTCCAGGAAGAAGGACACCAAAATTAAACTATATCCAAATTGTTTCAGGTCACCATTCCTACACTTGGTTAACTGTTTCTTCATGCTTTTGAGAACCCCATCACACCAGTTAAAAACTCGGGGTTCCATTAATTCCAGCACATATTGGAAGTAGCTCTAAAGAGCCATATGGGGAGATGCACTCCATGACATGTGCGTGATAGTGTAGATGACCGTCCATAGAGGTAAATCATAGATATCTATGATAGAAAATTTTACGCTATGTTTCTGAGTACCAGGTATGCAGTGTTCACTAATATAGTGACTCACAGGCTCACCACCTCCCCTACTACCTGTCAGTGTAACTCGGGCCCCATGCCGAGACAAACCAGTCAAGAAATAGATATCCTCTATATCTATCGTCAGAATGTGTGCCCGCACATGGAATTCTTGTTGGTTCACATTCCACATATGAACCAAGTATTCCAGTAACCTCAACTCGACCCTCATGCCATGGATTTTGAATAATTTTAGCAATCCACACTGCCGGAGGGAATTTACCATTCCCGGGTCATCCCTGACAAAGTAATCTTTTGCCTCATTCTCTCTCTCTCACCATTCCAACATTCTTGTTGTAGAAAACTTGCAATAGAACATAAAAGAGGGATTAACATCGTCATCTCTTCCTTGGAAATTTTTTATTGGCAAATACATCTAAAAACAATTTTTGATTTGTGCATGTCGCAGTCTAGGCCATTTGTACAGTGAGGAGTCATTGTAGGCTATCATAAAGGCTGCCTACGATGACCCTGGGTCGTCGCAGGGCACGATATGGGGTGCTTAGAATGACCTCCTCCCACGGGTACCCTTGAAAACTCAACCCAAAAAGTCATTTCTAACCAATAAAACGCAAAAAATGATCCATGAAAAGTTGAAAGAGATGAAAATTACTTGTTCAACAGAGACCATTCGTCAAATGATCAACCGTGCCTCCCCTAATCCATAGTGGAAACTTGAGGTAAAATGGGGGTTTTTGGAACAAAGTTTGGTGAATTAACAATGAAATAGTAAAAAGAAGCTTTTACCCATTTTTATTACTTTTTTTACTTTTTCATTTTTATTTTTATATTATTTTATATATATTCCACCTAAACCCTAAAGTTTTAATGACATTGAAAGTTTTTGGGTTTTTGCAGATGAAAAACCTAGGAGTGAAGTATTGAACAACGATATGTCTTTTGGTTTTCTTTTATACATTTGTCACATGTACAGATCCTTTTAGAGTTTTTCAGGAAAAACTCCAAGCTTAGGTTTTGTTCCTTCTCATGTTCATAAATCAATGAGAATGTAACCGAGTATACTTTTGTTGTCTTTTTGTACTCGTAATGGTAACAAAAAAAACAAAACCCATGGAGTATCCTTTCATCTCTTTTCACGCTCCATAAAAACAAAAAGATTGTCAAGCAACCTTGTTCTTTTCATGCTCGTAAAAGTATTTGAAGAAAAAAGTTGATGAGAGGTAGGTTATCACGTTTTCAGTCTCATCATATTAATTTATGAAAAATGAACTTGTGGAGTCCTCTTTAAGTGTTTTCCAAACTCTCTAACTATGAAAACCCCTCGAGTTTTCTCTCTTTGGACTCGTTAAACAAACATCGAAAGACCCATATGGGACCAAACCGCTCCTTCTTAGGGTTCATTAAATGCACTCCGAGGGACTTGTCTGAAGGATGAGCTTACATCAACAAGCATATGTTATCTTCCTCAAGCTTGTATAAAAATAAAGAGTTATTCGCCAGAAATGGTGGGGGAACATTTGGGAAAGAAATGTGTCTTTGTATCCGTGTTAGTGGCAGTAATAGTTGCTCTTGAACATGAAACCCCCCTTCATCATTGTATCTGGGTTGGGAAATAAATTTGTCTCTCGTTTGACCATCCACATGTCCATATGTTGGGTCCTCCTTGAGTCAATTCTTCGAAGACCATTGTCGAGTCGTTCATATGTTCAAGAGAAGTCCAACCTTAATAAGCCTCCTATCGAGTTGGCCATCTGCAATTATAAATTTTCTACCATGTCGGCCTTCCCTATGTCAGTTTCGAATCATTTCATAGTCTGATATATCTCAAATCTATTACACATTTCATGTCATTGATGGGGGATACATCAAGGCCCTCCTATGATGAGTCTTTCCTTGTCGACCTCAACTCATTATCCAGGAATGAGACTTAGAAATCATTCAGTGCCTTAGAGCCTGCATGCCACAATGGCAGGTTTCTTCGCTTTAAACAATGGATTCACATCATTGGCCCCTAATTGTAGGATTCTCTCGAGTGTTCGAATTCAACTCCTTTATTCACACTCTTTGGATTGTACTGGGGTACCTTGGGAGTCATTGACATCAATGGCGATTTCCCTTACACTTTTTAATGGTTCTCATCATTTATCGGTAATCAAGTGGTTTCTACCATGTTCGACTTCGGTACCTATAATCGCATGGTTAGATTCGTACTTAGGGATGATGAAAATGAAGACCCGGGATCATACCATTCTAGTCTAGGTTGCGGCAGATTATTCATCATTTGTATTGACACATAGATAAACTTTGTATGTCTCATGGCTATGTCTGAATTTGAGTCATTTCGACACATAGATCCATAATGTATTCTGGGTGGCTATGCCGGTTTCACATTGACATGGATCCACGGTGTATATTTGGTGGCCATGACTCATTTGAATTTTTTTTATCTGATTATGGGAATGCCAACCTCGTAAAATGGTATATTATTAGGCTAATGCTTGATTGTTTGCAGGTTCTCGACTGATGTGCTCTTTGTTTCTGACACACACATTCTACATAGTATTTCGGATATCATGAGTTCCATCCTCATACTTTGGGGGGCATTCTGTTACACATTATTTTTTTCATCTTAGTGATCCATTAACAACATGTGTTCATGTTCCCAAAAAGATCCTTTCTTCATGAGGAGAGTGACTGGCTTTCTCTTCTGAAAAACCCTATTAAGGAAGGTCGTCACATGCTGCACCATAAGAAGGATGCGACGATTCCTGATCATCACACTCTGCCCTAAAACTGGTTTGTGACATCTTTGAAGGATTCTCTAAAGCTAGGGTACGGTGATGTCAAAAGGCTAGGAAAAATTCAAGCTTCAAGAAAGTTATAGAAGAGGATCTTCTAGAAGATGAGGTGGCATTTGTATGATTAGGATCCTAATCGATTCCTTGATTTGGTGGGATCATCCTAATATATTTAACCATCTCTCTTTCCCCTATATAAAGAGGGATTTATCATGGAAAAGGTTAAGCAAGAAACTAAGGCTAAAGAAGGTTGAATAAACTAAGATTGCATGGAGAGTTTTGCATTGGATCATTCTTGAGAGCCTCATTTCAGTTCATCAAGTCATTATGGATCTTCTTCATTCAAGATTTTAGCAAGTGTGTGTATTGGAGAAAAGGGTCATTGGAAGGGGACCTTGAAACATCAAGGATTTGGTTGTAATATCCACTTTCATTATTATATAATACAGTGATATGTTTCTTTCCCATACAACTCATCTCGTTTTATTCTATGATTCCTTGATCACATACATAGGTTCTCGTTGAGTATATTATTGCTTTCACTTTGGTTAGCTTGTGTTCCCTTGTATATCCAATATCATAGGAGCACTGGAGTGGAGCTAGGATGACAACTAAAAGAGGAAGCGATATTTAAATGGTATGTTTCCCATCTCTTGCTAGATAGTAAACTCAATTATTAGAGCTTAGGGAAAGCGTCATGTTCTGTTTTGTTTTGTTATAGATATAGGTGGATGTAGGGAGATCTGTTTATGTCTGAATTACCAATAAGTCCCATAAAAATTATATTTTTGTATCTACTCAGGTACTTAACAATTGGTATTAGATCACTTTCCTTGGCAAGAAGTGTGGGCAAATTTTTTTTTTTTTTTTAGATTTTTTCGGAGAATAAAAAGAGGGTCATGACATTATGGATTTTTTTTATATATATTTCTATTCAGAATTTAAAAAATAGGCTATATATTTGAGTTCCTCTCAGAAAAATACCCAATTTAAAAAAAAAATCATCTGAAACGGAGTCCAAGAAGTCAAGATATAGACATTTTCAAATCTGCAATTTTTCAGGGTTTTTTCCGTGGATGACGATGCATTTTTTTATTATTTCTGTAGCAGCTGGAGGCATAATTTGCTAAAAAAAATTACATATATAAGTTTCTAATTCCAAAATAGTTGATTTCAAAAAAAAAATCACCCAAATTGGAGCTCTGGAAGTAAAGATATCACTGATTTCAAATCAACCATTTTGGGGGCATTTTTCGTGACGACAACAGGAATGGAGAGTTCATAACTTTTCACAGGGTGTTCATATTTCTATTGGATCAGTATCGTTGGATAAATAATTTTAAGAGATTTATTTTGATGTATTATATGTTGTGTTTCCAATGGATATTGGATTTCAACTCCTCATGAGCATTCTACAGAAGATTGAAGCGATTGAGCAACATCTTCACGAGTGACAACAAATTATTAGGGATAGTTGTCACAATATTCAAAGGACCTTGGATTGCATGTAGGTGAGATATCTTATGGAAGATATCAGGGATGAATATAATAAAAAATTATATGCTTGGTATGATTTTGAGGATGATTATGATGATTGGTATATGGATAATTGTCATTTTTAGGATGACAACCACTTTCATATTTTATTTGATGACTCTACTCCACCTTCGGTAGAGAACATAATTGTGACAAATCAGGAGCTAGTTATGATTACTAGTGTCCAACTTGATTATTCTAAAATGGTATTGTTCCTTCCAGATTCATATTTGAACCTTTCCCACTATGTGGATGGATATTCTTATTTGGATCCACATGATATGTGCAGTATTTGCAGCATCATTTTCAGTTGATTATTGGGTGTCAATATCTTCCACGCGGAGTTCACATGAGCACTTGGACATGGGACTTTGGTTTACAATGGTGGTTGGACTAATTCAACATGGTGGATTTAATTTCTCAATGGGACCTTGGTTCTCTGGTCTACTTCAGCACTATGGTCCACACTTATCCATGGAACCCTGGTATATGGTTGTACACCAAACGTTGAGGAAAACACTTTCATAAGGGGGATGGACTGTTAGGTAGCTAGAGAGGTAGTGGGGGGGTTGGAGGGTCCATAGTGGATGTCATTCAATGTAAGGTGGACTAGGTCCACTATAGTATTAAATAAGGCCCATTATGGTAGTTATTTAGATATAATAAATGTAAGAGGACTTCTGCTTCTAGAAGGTTCCTCCTATAGAATGTTCTCAAGTGGTTGGTTTCACTATATAAAGGGGTTCATGCAATGTATTGAGATATGAAGAGAATTATTGTATTTGGAGATGAAGCTCATTAGGATGGTGCCCCTTTGAAGAGACAAGTGAACAGGAGAGGATACCTTCCACAATAGGATCCATTGTATGGCGTTTCCCTACCCCAATGGTTTTCCTATAATAAAAGTGTGGTTTCTTCTATATTGCTTTGTGGATCTATTATGTATTCAATATTTGTGGTGATTATATTTGTAGATCTACTCAGGTAATTGACAGTGACCCCCCAAACGCTTGGTACAATGTAGACACTAGTTCTAGTTTTGCAAAGAATATAAAACATACCCAACATGAATGTAACATACCTAGTTTTAATCCCCACAAATTATAATTTAATTGTATAAATGTGAATTAGGATGGTGAGACAATGTGTTGGGGCAAAGAGCATGTATTGATTTTAACGTGGACGGGGGTTGAATTGTATATTATGTACATTGAAATAAATAATAAGAATAGTAATCGCTGGTTTTGATACAAGAGGGACGAAAATGATGGGGGCCTATGATTCCACAAGAGAGAGGGGTCCAGGGGGGAATTATTCATGGGTATTAATCCAACCCACATTCCTGATTTTATTATCATAGTGTATAATATTGTACTTTGTTGTTGATTGTTCCCAAATTCAATCATTAAACTCATGTAAGAGAGTGGGTGTGAGGATTCACATCCCATATTTATTGGGAGCATGGGGATGAAGTACAATCATCTTTGGGAAGAGTGAGAGTGAAGAAAGAATGGGAGAAGAGGAAATTCATATGGAGAAAGAGGTAAGTTTTGACATGCAGTGTTTGGGTAGGAGGGGAGGAGTTGAGTGATGTGAAGAGCACCAACCCTGTTGTGCTTGAAGGCATGCATTGTTTGGCTATGTTTTAAGTTGAGAAAGAGGCCCGTGTGCTTGTAAAATGAGTTGTAAGCCTATAGTGAATTTTGTTATTGAGGAAATGGTTCAAGAGACTTGTGAAGGATAATGTGAAAACTCTTGAAGTAGTTGAGAGTTCATGGAGTCCCAAGATGAGATATTCCTAGCCAAACAGGTACATTATAAGCCCTGATAAAAAAATGGTACAACCTGAGTGACTATGAGCAGTGAAGGGGGTACATTCCTTGGGTTGTACAGGTTGTGGGGAAGAGAGTTGGATGATTGGAACTGTTGTGGGAGTAGAACCTAGGTTTTAGGGTTTTGTGTGTGGATAGTGGAAAACCAGAGGGTCAGATCTCCTTGTGGACTCAAATCATTAACTTGAAGGTGGCTTGCTATTGAGAGAAAATGAACAAAAATTCCTGTTGTTGGGAGGTTCATGCTTCGTATGCGGCTAGTTGGTTATATTTGTAAACATACAGGTTTTCTATTGTTTTTAATATGATTATTCCACTGTGTAAATGAATGTTTGAGTGATGTGTGTGTTTTTTTGTGTGCTTACCAATTGCATTCATGTTTTAATTCATGTTGTTAGATGCATTTATAACTGTGGTATTAGTCAAATGGATAAATATGTGTGTGATTTGTAGTTGGTAAGACACATGAAATTAATTAGTAGAAAATCTTATGATTTAATGGTTACATCTACCCACCTTCCTAAATCATTCCTCAACTATGTATGGGTACAAATACTTGGCTCTAATCACCTGGACCCACGATCCTTCTCCTCTTTTTTTTTTCCAATAAAAAACATATTTGTATTCAATTTGAACATTAATAACATTAATCCCTCAGGGTGTAGGGAAGTTGGTGATAGAGTGTATTTTTAAGGCACTATGTTATGTGAAGTCACTGGTTTGAAACACCGTCATACCTTCTGTGTCACGTATGGGGTACCGTGGCCACACCTAGAGGTTATAGTGGTAGCTGTCGAATAACATGACCCTGTGTCATGTGAGTACATGCCCGACAAGTTATTGATTACACCAATAAATAAAAATGCATTCAACAGGTGCTTCGATACTTCTATCATAGTCCTTTAGGACTTATAATAATTCTAAAAAAATATAAATCTCATACAAAAACTAAAAAACACTTTCGACTCATAAAATAACACCTATTTCATACAATAAGTCACTTTCAACTCACAAAATAACATCTATTTCGTACAATAAGCTTCTAAGTCTCGTAGCTATGATTGTTGGCAGGCCATGGCCTCCCCTTCTACAAATTCCTGTATAATTACCCAGTTTTCATGTAGTTGTATGCCTTCCTTTGAGAGCCTATCTACAATAACATTCATTTCTCTGTATATGCGCCTACATATAATCTGTGTAAAACTTCTTGATATTTCCTTTGTCTATTCAACTAGAGGAAGAAATATGATATTCCACATATGAGATTTGTTAGATAAAACATTTTAAACAAGATTGGAATCTCCAAAAGCCTAAAAAAGAGCCAAAAATCTATTCATAGTAAACTTTAAGAGAAGGTAGAAAGCCATGAATTCACTATAATTATTGGTCCCCCTTCCAACATTTTAGTTGAGATATGTAACAACCCAATTTTGATCCCTAGTGAAGTAGTGTGCATTTGTAAGTATTCTGAAGGGTCGAGGGACAAGTGATGTAATATGTAAACATTATACATTGAAAATAATAAAATGAAATACATCATTAACTATAGACAGGTAAGGACTAGAGTAATGGGGGCCTATGATTCAACAAGAGAGGGGCATTAATGGGGGTTTTGAGGGGTTTTCATATGCCTTGAGTCTTAATCCATGTTCATTAATCAATTTTTCATTTATCCATTTATCCCTTTGAATTATTAAGCACTCAATAATTGAATTCATGTAATAGGTTTAATGAGGAAGTCAACCCACTTAGTTATGACAACAGGGGTTGATTGTAATCGTATTTGGGGGAAAATTAAGAGTCAAGCAAGCATGAGAGAAGATGAAAATTGGAGTAGGAATAAAGAGATTTTTTATAGTGACCAAGAAGGGAGGAAAACTAGAGCAGAGTGTTAGGGAAGAGTGGTCATTCAGAGTGGGTATTGAAGTAGCTTGTTGAAGCTGGAAATTATGTTGATAATGGGGTTGTCATGCCTGCAAATAATTTTCTGTTGAGAAAATCACCCAAGACAAAGTGAGCTTATTGTGTGAGAATTTCTGGTTGCAGTTGGATTTCCTGGAGATCCCAATAGAGAGATTCATGGTCGTTCTTTGTTGGAGCCCTAGAGGGGATGGAGATTGTCCGAGGGACTATTAAACATTATTTTCGTCACCCTTATGAATGTAAATGACATAAACCTATATGTTTCCTTCAAAGGGGTTAGTGGCCTGAATTCCTGAAGAAACAAGGGAGGATAATTTTTCATGAGAGAAGAAGTTGTATTTTCCTTTTTAAAAACCCTATTAAAGAGGATTTCCGCAGGTTGCTCTATACACATGCTGCGGAAATGCCTGATTTTCACAAGCTGCACCATAGCTAGACTCCAGAGTTTCCGTAGGTTGCACTATAGTTAGGGTGCAACAACCTTCGTACGTGGGAAAAATGGGCGTCTTCTTAATGCTTCTAGAAGGAGACACTTATATGGTGAGGTGGCCTCCAAACGATTTGGATATTACTCGCTTTCATGATTTAGTGGGAGCATCCAAACCTCCTCACCTTATCCTCTTCAACTTATAAAAGGAGAGGAACTCTCATGGAGAAAGTTAGTTGTTTTGGCTTGATATTGTTAGCTTGGTTAGAGTGGCTTTGAGATTTTCTTTGTCAAGATAGATTGTGAATAGTTATTAGATACACAGTCTCAGAATCCATTGGATCAAGAAGTGTGTGGGAAGCAAGGAACTGTTGGAAGGAACCTGATGACATTAAGACATCTGGTTGTATCTTTCTTCCACATTCTTTAATACAGATATACTTTTCTTTCCTATATGAATGCCATTTGTCCATATTGTATGATTCCTTGATCACGTACATAGTTTCATATCAAATAGACTTTGTTATTGTTGTCTTCGTTGGCTTGTGATTATTTGCAGATATTTCTCATAAACCTTGTGATGAAGCTTGGATTGCATTGGCGAAGTTGGATCTTCAATATTTAAAAGGTATGTTCTAGATCCATTTCTCATTTTATAATTGAAAGCTAAGGAAAGAGTAGTGTACTGTCTTGTTTTTTTCTAGTTTCGTAGTGAAGCTAGGGGGATTGATTTGCGCCCGCACTTAACAATTAGCTCGATAACAAAATTGGAGACTCCACTAGGGAATGAATTGTTTTCCTATTTTGTCTTTCTTTCTTGCTTTGATTTCTTGGGTTATGTTTTTTGAGTCACTGGGAGATCCAACTTGACTCTTTGACTATTTACATTCATTGGAAAACCTTCATACTTTTTATTTTTTCCATTTTTATTTGATTTCCATACCCTACTTTGAGGGACCATGTGATGACTTGGGATTTCCTCACCCTACCTGTTTAGACTAGTGCAGAAACTCCGCAACCTACCCATTTCTGGCCTACAACGATCAAGGATTTCTGCACTGTGCTAGTCTTCTAGCCTGTGGAGATTGTGAAAAAAATTGTTTTTGGTTGTTTTCTCTGCCCAGATCTGTGATGTGGTTCCGGGGTGATTTGTTGGGTCTGATTACGGTCTTCTTGACAAAATTTGAATCTGCTTTCAACCATATTTTTCTTATTTTTTCTTTGTTTTCTTTTGAAATATTTGATCTCTTCATTTGAGTGTCTTTATGTTACAAAGCATTGCTTTTTCTTTAGAATTGTTCAATGAAAGAACTTCTTTTTCTTTTATTGAATAATTCATGTTAAAAGAGAAAGTTTGTTTGTGTTTCTTTGTTTTATATAGATTTGCTATTGCTTTTAGCTATCTTTAAAACACAAAATTTCATTTCTTGCTTTATATTAGTTTGGGGACATCCTTGCATTTGAAGTAGCGAAATTGCACGATTTTTGGTCTTAAATTCTTTAAAAAAATTCCATGGGGGGGCCATGAATCGTGTATTGTTGTACAATCTATTTTTCTCATTTCTTGAGAATCTTGATATTGATGAGTTTAATAAAATTTTGGTACATTGTGCATATAGGAACGATAAATGTTTTCTCCTTCTCGTAATATAGCTTTCATCGAAGTGAAATATTTACATTCTCATTTCGTTGCATTGTTTAGATTCATTCAAAACATCATTTAGTCCACGCCATATTCCTTTTGAGTAACAAAAACCTTAAAAATAAAGCGCTTTTAAAAATTGATTAGACATTTTTATATTTTCTGGTAGAAAACCTACATTAGATTAGTTGTAGGGCTTTGGAATAGGTGTGAAAGATAACTTTCCAAAGCTACAAAAAAACATAGAA
>JZKD02S1832442.1:174337-202663 GCA_000966675.3 Picea glauca
AGAGGGAATATTTTTTGAATTGATTTGAAACTGTTACACAACATACTAAAGACCGTAAAATAACCAACACATTTGGGTTCACTTAATTTGGATATGTTATGAATAAGTTATGATGTTTTTACCCGAAACACCATTTTTTGACTAGTTTCAGGACTAGCCACAACCCCTATTTTCCACGGAGTGTAACTCAAAACATACAATGAACCACAAGATGAATTATTTACCACAGATACTTGGATATGTTTTCTCAATGGCATAGAAATTTCATGGTCTGAATCATTAAAGAAAAAAATTTATAGTGAAAATGGTGAGATGACTTGCAAATAACATACCTTAGAAAGCACCATCAAAATAATTTATCCTTCCTTGCATTTTAGCCTTCTTTTCTTCACCTTCTCTCATAATTTAAGCTTCTATATCCTTGGTTACCTCAGACACCTATAGATATTCAATATGCTCAATTGTGATTAAAATGAGAGTCTTGTCTCTTATTTATACTCTCCAAGCAGCTTCCTTAAAAACATCTTCTAGGTCGCTTGGCCCCACTTTCCTTATTTTAGGATTAACCCACTTCTAATTTCTCCTTTAAATTTATTATTGAAATAATTTATTTTGTATTCACTTTGAATTATAATACACTCATTACTTCACTTTATTATTTAACTTTTAAAATCTCTTAAACCACTTTGACTACTTCGACCTTTTGGGGCTTCTAGATGACATATGAGGGTCCTCCAACTTTATAAGGCCATAAATCTCAAACCGTGAGGAGTTATGTGACGTTCCACATACCACTAGAAATGGAATGACATGTAATATCCATATAGAATAGTATTATTTGAAAATATATCATAACTCATACTGTTATCCATCAAACAAATTTGGGTCCATTACCCAAACCTGGGGTCTCCAACTTCTCAAGGCCATAACCATCTAACCGTGAGGAGTTATGTGACATTCCACATACCACTGGAAATGGAATGACAATAAATATCCATCTAGGATATTTTATCTGACAAATTCATTGTCCTTCATCTCATTATTCCACAATTAAGCATGGGTTCTCTTACTCCACAAAGCGTCTTCCCATGAGGGCTTTCACCACAAGGGGACCACTTTGGAGTTCATCCATCTTTACTTATTATCAACCATGACAAGACAATAATGAGTCATATTTAAATCAAACAATATTGGGTTGATTACCCAAACCTTTGTGCTGCAGGGATTTCTTCAAGGGTTGACATCAATGACAACCAACCTCAATCGACACTTTTTTATGGTACAGGTTGATTACAGTTTGAGGTACAGGTTGATGCATAGTTGATGCATGGTTCAGGTTTATTGGCACAGGTTTACAATGGTATATCTCATAGTGATAGCGTGACATTGGTTCCATCATTCCACTTCTACTTCTGGGTGGTTGGACGAGGAAATGATAGGTGGTTGTAGCCACCTTTCGGTTGTAGCTGGAGAACATAGGGGGTTGTAGCCTCCTTCTAGTTGTATCCAGAGAATAGGGGAGTTGGAGCTTCCCTCAAGTTGTAGCCTAAGAAAAAAGGGGGTTGGAGCCTCCTTCCAGTTGCAACTGGAAAACAAAGGAAGTTGGTGCTTTCGATCAATGTAATTCTTCAAGACATATAAGAAAAAGAATTCCATGGTTTTCTCCTGCTTTGGGTTTCCACGTAAAACACTGGTGTACTGTGTATGTGTATGATTGTTCATTTGTTCATTGATTATTTACTCTACAATTATTGGATGATAATGCTACATTGATATAACACTTGGATTATATTGATAAAAATGATTAAATTGCTCTATTACTAAATCACCCCCCCTCTCAGTAATAAAATAGATTATACCTAGAGTCTCGAGCATAGTTTTTGTTTTCTGTGGAAAGCTCGTTAAAAAATGAAATAGATTTGTTCTCCCTCTCTGTTTGAGTCAATTCCTTCATCTAGTATTTGAAGCTTAATTTCATCTTCCTTTGCAATTGAACGAAATGAAGCTTGGGGGGCAATGCTTCTAGCCTTTGGACTTCATGTTGAATTTGAGCCACTAGTTTCTTAAGCTGGGGGCTAAGTACCAACCATGCATTGGGAAGTTGCAAGCATAGTTTTCACTTTGGTTCAAGATTTTGTATAAATGAAACCAGGTCCAAGCATTGTTTTGTTTAGTTTTAAGCTTATGAAAAAAAATAAAATCTATCCCAAGCATATTTTTGTTTTGGTTTTAAGCTTGCGTAAACATGAAAACAATCTCAAGCTTAGTATTTGTTCTTTCTCGTGCTTGTAAATCTATGAGAATGTAACCGAGTATACTTTTATCACTTTTTTCAGACTCGTAAAGGTCATATGAAAAAGGAACCCCCTAGAGTTCCCTTTAATCTCTTTTTAGACTCTCTAAACATGAAAAGATTGTCGAGCGAGCTTGTTATTTTCATGCTCGTTAAAGTATTTGAAAAAAACATCTGTTGAGCGATAGTTTATCTCTTTGTCGGTCTCATCGGACTAATTTACGAAAAATGAACTGAGAGAGTTCTCTTTAAGTGTTTTTCAGACTCTCTAAATATGAAAAACCCCTGAGTTTTTCTTTCTTTGGACTCATTAAACAAACATTCAAAGGCCCATATGGGACCGAACCACTCCTTCCTAGGGTTCGTTAAACATACTTCGAAGGACTCATCCGAAGGATGAGCTTACAATTCAAGCATATGTTATCCTCCTAAAGCTTGTGTAAAAATAAAGAGGTACTTGCCAAAAATGGTGGGGGAAAAATTGGGAAAGAAATGTATCTAAACCTGTATTTTATGGAAGATTCCCTTTGAACATGACACCCTTTCACTCACTTGTGTCTAGGTTGGAAAATCCACTTGTCTCTTGATCATACTCCTTTATAATATTAGAAATTGGTCTATGATCCTTGTTGTTGAGTCAGTGTTTCCAAGACAATTGTCGTGTCGTCAATATGTTCAAAGAGAAGGTCAACCCAAAAAACCTTCTATTGTGCTGGCCATTTCTTCAGTCCTTAAGCCTTCTATTGCATCGGCCATCCCTGAGTCAGTCCTGAATCACTTGTTACTATGATCTACTTCAAATCTTGTTACCTGTTTCATGTCATTGATGGGGAATACATTAAGGCCCTCTTGTGACAAGTCTTTTCCTGTTGACTTCAACTCATTATCCAGGAATTAGACTTAGAAACTAATTGGTACCTTGGAACTTGCATGCCTCAATGACATGTTTCCTCACTTTTGACAGTTGGTTTTCATTATTGACCCCTGATCGAGAGATTCCATTGAGTGTTTGACTTCAGATCATTAATTCACATTCGTTGGATTGTACTAGTGTACCTTGGGAATCTTTGACATTAATGGTGATTTCCCTTTCACTTGTTAATGGTATTCATTAATGACCAGTAATCAAGTGGTTTCTACCATGTTCGACTTCAGCACCTGTAATCACATGGCTAGATTCATACTATAGAGTGGTGGAGATGAAGACCCTGGATCTTTTCTCACAGATTCAGGTTGTGTTGGAGTATATTCATTTTGTATGGTTGCATAGATCCACATTGTATGTCTCATGGCTATGTTCAAATTTGAGTCTTTAACACATAGATCCACAGTGTATTTTTGGTGGCTATGTTCAGATTTGAGTCATATTGGCATGGATCCACAATGTATGTTTGGTGGCCATGACCTATATTACTTGACATGGATCTTTGCATGTCGACATTTATGCTTTGAGTCACTTGTATTCTGAGTATGGGAATGCCTACCTCAGTGATGACATATTATTATACTGTATATCTTTGTTTGTTGGTAGTTTTCTGCTCGACATGTTCTTTGTTCCCTACACACACTCGAAAAATTATTTCAGGTATCACTCTGTTATAACTTCATACTTTGGGGGGCTCTTTGTTACACATTATTTTCATCACCCTTATGACCGTTAATGATGTAAACCTATATGTTGCCTTCAGAGGGGTCAGTGGCCTAAATTATTGAAGAAAGAAGGGAGAAGAATTTTTCCTGAGAGAAGAAGTTGTATTTTCCTTTGTAAAAATCCTATTAAAGAGGATTTCCCTAGGCTTCTCTATACACAGGCTGCGGAAATTACTGATTTCCGCAGGCTACACTATAGTTACGGTGCGATGACCTTCATACATGGGAAAATGGGCATCTTCTCGATGCTTCTAGAAGGAGAAGCTTCTATGCTGAAGTGGCCTCCGAACGGTTTGGATCTTACTCGCTTTCATGATTTATTGGGATCATCCTAACCTCCTCACCTTATCCTCTTCAACTTATAAAAGGAGAGGAACTCTCATGGAGAATGGTAGTTGTTTTGGCTTGAGATTGTTAGCTTGGTTAGAGTGGCTTTGAGCTTTGCTTTGTCAAGATAGATTGTGAATAGCTATCAGATACACAGTCTCATAATCCATTGGAGAAAAAAGTGAGTGCGAAGATAGGAACTGTTGGAAGGAACCTGGCGACATCAAGGCATTTGGTTGTATCTTTCTTCCACATTCTTTAATACATAGTCATTTGTCCATATTGTATGATTCCTTTATCATGTACATAGTTTCACATAAAATAGACTTTGTTATTCTTTTCTTCGTTGGCATGTGCTTATTTGGAGATATTTCTCATAAATCTCGTGACGAAGCTTGGATTGCATTGGCGAAGTCAGATCTTCAATATTTAAAAGGTATGTTCTAGATCCATTTCTCATTTGATAATTGAAAGATAAGGAAAGAGTAGTGTACTGTCTTGTTTTTTTCTAGTTTCGTAGTGAAGCTAGGGGAATTGATTTGTGTCTGCACTTAACAATTAGCCCGATAACAGGGACTGCTGTGCAAAGAAGGAAATCTCATCCCTTGGGCTGTACATACTAATGGGGAAGAGAGATAGGTGGTTTGAATTGATGTAAGAGTTATGCCACTATGTGTTTAGTAAGTTTGGAGCTATTAGAATGAACTTTATATGCCCATTGGAGCTTGCCCATCCTTGTGGAATCACAACCCCAACTTGGGGGGTGGATTATTGCAGAGAGAATTGGTGCAACAAAGCTTACAATTGGGATGAACATCTTTTGTCTCCAATTGGTTGTACAATTGTTTTTGAAAGATAAGTATTTTAATCACTGGGTCATTTTTCAGTTTTAATGCTATGAATGAATGTTGCATTTACTCTGTATTTTGTATATATAAATATTGTTGTGTGTGTTTAATTGTTTATGTTTATATTTAAACCATTTTCACTCATGTTTTTATTAATCAATGACAATAACATGCTTGTATGTCATTGTATGTATATTTATTCATTTTGAATCAATATGTTAATCGATTTGGTAGTAATGAGACCCAACACAACCTAAGGAAGGGGATCCCCCTTCACTACTCATAGTCACTCAAGACTTCCATATTCTCTCCAAGGCTCTATTGTTCTTGGTTGGACATGAATCTCTCTACTAGGGACTCCAAGGATGTTAGGTGCTAGAAGAAACTGTCATCACATAGTTGACCTCCCTTAGAGAAGCTCTCTCTCTCTCACACACAAAGAGTTTAAATATACATGCTTGAAAACCTACTTATTTATCTCTCGTTATTCATGCTCCTATTCTTCTCCAACTCTCTGTCTCCATGAAACTATGTTATCTTGTTTTTCTTCTGAATTCATGGTCTCTCCCAGAATGATAAAATTGCTTGTTTCTCCTCCCACTCATTTGAATTCTTGAATGACTGCATTTTTCCATACAAACTTCTATTTTCCTTTCTTTCTTGACTCACAATCCTCCGAAGGAGGATTGTACTCAACACCTGCTCACAATCCTCCGAAGGAGGATTGTACTCAACACCTGCTCACAACAACTTTCTGAAATATCTTCTCACACCCACCCACCTATAGGAATTCAATGATTCACTTTGGAAACATTCCAAAGGAAATAGAAGGTTCATAACAAAAGGTAAATGTAGACAAGGTGGGTTGAGATTAATGCTCATTATTATTCCTTTCTTAGACCCCTTATACCCTTGGAACCTTCCCCCTCTTGTAGATACTTATCCCCCCATTAATCTTTCTTTGTCCACATGCAAAAAAATTATCATTATTTATCATTATAACTTACAAAGTTTACATATTACATTGATTAGCCTATGGCCATATATATTTGTAAAATATATACATTAAAAATATATGGAGTAAAACAACAATGCTACATTCCCATCCCTCTACTGTCCTCAATGCACATTACCATACATAATTTCATAATTACCTACAAATCTTTTCATAGCTAAATACTTTCTATTTTCGCAAACTCACAGCTTCCACAACAATTCCAATCATCAATCTCTCTTCCTTGCAATCTGAAAAACCCAAGGAAGTGTACCCCCTTCAATGCTCAATTTCCTCAGGATATACCATTTCCCTTCCAAATCCAATGCATATATCAAATAGGAAGCATATGATATGTAGCTCCAGGAATTTATGAGCTGTCAAAATGGAGTATTCATTTTCTTATGTACACTTGTACATTAATATTTCTTCATAATTTTCAAAAATCTGTGGGTACTCTTCCTGTATGGCCTCCTCGTGCTCCCACATGGAATCTTCAAGACTGTAATAGTTACATTCAACCTTTACTATTCCTATGGATTTTCTCTAAAGAACCTTGAATTTATGGTCCAGGATACACACTAGACCCACCCGAAAATACCCTTCATGCTCCACCTAGATCACAATTCAATTAATTACATGATTATGATCAGGTATAAACTTATTTAATAAAGAAACATGGAACACATTATGAATTCTCATGGATGTAGGTAATGCAAGCATGTATGCAAGTAGGCCTATGCTTTCTAGGATTTCAAATGGCTCACAATATCCTATTGCCAATTTTGGGTAACTTCCCAACTTCAACAATCTCTTTTTGGTTTTAAATTTTAAAAATACATGCTCCCTCACTTTAAATTCTCTATGTATCCTTATTTTATCAACATAACTCTTCTACTTGTCCCGAGAAACATTCAAATTCTTCTCAATCTTAACCATATTCACCTCCATTTATATTAACAAATTTGGCCCAATAAGAACTCTATCTATTGTGTTATCCCAACTCATAGATGTGTTACATTTTATACCATACAAATCTTCAAACAAATTCATCTTCAAGGATCACTGATACATGTTATTGTAGAGAAATTGAAATAGATGTAAGTAGTCCTCCCACTTGGAAGGATTTTCCATAACATACATTCTCAACATATCCTTGATTATTAATTCAATCTTTTCTATTTTTCCATATGACTCTGGGTGATATGATATACTGAAATTCATATTGGTCCCAAATCCCTTAAACAACCTCTTCTAGAAATTTGAGGTGAATCTGGAATCCTTATATGATATTATCGCTTTAGGAAATTCATGTAGCCCAATGACTTCTTTCATATATATTTTCCAAGATTGGTTGCCTTATGAGTTACTTTTACTAGAATTAAATGTGAAACCTTCATTAGCTTTTCCACTACCACCATAATAGAATCATGTTGTTAATTTGTCCAGGGAAAATTGGTAATGAAATCAGTAGAAACCACTTCCCATTACCATTCAGGAATGGGAAATGGCTATAACAATCCTGCTAGGTGTGTGTTCTCATCCTTTACTTTTTGGCATTCCATGCATCTTGCCAAATAATCTACTACATCCCTCTTCATACCAGGCCAAAAGTATTTCCCTCTTACAACTGTGATGGTATTTCGATATCCTAGATTTCTAGTGTATGTCACATTATGCATCTCTCTTAACACAAAGTTCCTCAATTCCATTGAATTGGGAACATAAACCTGTTTCTAAACAAGAGGATTCCATCGTCCTATATTTGACGGTCTTTATATTTCTATTGTAGGATACCCTAATGCAAGATTTTCTTGACATGAAGATAGTGTGTATCTATTTTTAAAACCCATAAAATTCTTCCCTTAATATCTATGTTGTATATTCTAATGATTGCAGTGTACATTTCATACACCCTTATGCTAAGTGCATCAACCACTCTATTCCCTTTGCCTTTGATGTGTTTTATTTCAAAATTATATTCACTAAGAAACTTTAGCCATCTTCTTTTCCTGGTAGTTAGTGTTGGTTGAACAAATAGGTGTTTTATATCACTATGGTCTATCCTTAATTCAAACCCATGACTCGTAAGATAATGCCTCCACATTTTAAAGGAATGTATTATGGATGCCAATTCCAAGTAATGTGTGGCATAATTTATCTGATGATCCTTTAATTTCCTAGACTCATAATAGATTACATGTACATTTTCTATAAGGACTCCACTAAGCCCTTCTTTGCATGCATCTGTGCACACAAAAACATCTTCATCCGAATCTGTGACTTTTATCACAGATGCACTCGTTAATAACTCCTTCAAGTGTTGGTACATTTTTTCACACTTGGCACTCATTCAAACTTTACCCCTTTCCTATGTATAAAAGTTATTGGGTGCAAAATCTTGGAGAAACCTGCAATGAACCTCCTATAATATCTAGCTAAACCCATAAAGGATGTAACTTCATAAATATTTGTAGATGATTGCCAACTCTTGATTACTTTAACCTTTAGATCCACTTCTATGCCATCCTCTCAAACAATGTGGCCCAAATATTGGACTTTTCTTTGGTAAAAAGAGCAGTTGTTCAACTTGGTATATAATTGATTCTCTCTTAAAACGTGAAGCACCATTATCAAATTTTCTTCATGCTCCTCTTTTGTTTTAGAGTATATGAGAATATCATCCAAGAATACAATAAAAAAACTATCCAAGTAATACCTGAACACTCCATTCACTCGACACATAAATACAACGGGTGCATTTTGTTAACCCAAAAGGCACCACTATAAATTCATAGTGTCCATATCTTGTCCTAAAGGCCATCTTGCTAGTGTTTTCCACTATGATCCTTAATTGATGGTAACCATAACTAGACCTCAGGTTGATCTTGGAAATTATACTTTCCCCCTTCAAATGATCAAAGAGATAATCAATTCTTGGAAAGGGATACTTATTATTCATTGTGACTTTGTTTAGTTGTTTGAAGTCTATGCATAACCTCAGAGTCTAGTCCTTTGTATTGAAAAAAAACACTAAGGCACCCCAAGGAGAAACACTTGGGTGTATGTGCCCCTTATTTATAAATTCCTCTAGTTTCATTTGTAACTCTTTTAGTTCTAGGGTGTTCATTCTCTAGGGAGGTTTGGACACTGGGGAAACCCCAAGCACCAAGTCAGTAGAAAAATCAATGTCCCTCTTTGGTGGTAAACCTAGAAAGTCCCCCAAAACATATTCATATTCTTTGAGAACTAGATAGTCCTCAAGACTTGGCGTCTTATCCTTGGTGGTTCCTCCATATAGGTTGAATATACTTGGCACCCTTTTGTGAAGCATTGCTTCATCTACAATGCTAAAATTTATCTGATAACTATGAGTGTTGGAATACCCTAAATTGTCCTTGATTTTCCTTCCTCATTAAGACATGTGAGAGACTTATTGTAATAGTCTAAGAAAACATTATGCTTGTCCAACCAATCCATACCAATCAGGAATTCGTAGGACTTAAGTGGCGTGATGTTCAATTCTGCCTTAGTATTGACTCCATTCAGGTTCACTGGGCATTCTTTAAAAAGTTCAATAATTTCTCTCTTAGTTCTAGTAGCTAATTGTACTAACCAAGACTTTTCATACTTACATTTATTCAATTTAACTCTTTCAACCAACTTGGGATCTACATAGCTATGACTAGCTCCAAAATCAATCAAAATTACTATGGGTTGATTGTTAATAATACCTTCTATCTCAATCATGTGGGACTGGTAGTATGCTTGTATGTTGTCCAAGGCTACATAAATCCTTACAATTCTCCTTCCCACATCATCCATTGTATCAACTTCCTCAATGTTGTGCACAATCCTCATCTTATCTCCTTTGTGAGGATAGTCCTTGTACATGTGGTCTCCATAGAATCCCCAATGCCTCATGGGATGTTTTCTTGGCCTTTTTCCCACTGCATCATTTTATTTAACTTCACTTTGAGTTTTTTTCCCTTGTCGATATGATTGAGAGTTATTCCCTATAAAAGGTGGATTGAATCCTCTATTCCTTTGATCCATCTTACCTTTCTTCTTGTCATCCAAGGCCTTTTGGAAAGTTGGCCTTCCTTTGCTTTGCTCATACAAATGCTAATCCTTCCTTTGTTTTGCTCATACAAATGATTAGCCTTCCTTATGGATTCTTCTAAATGTTTGGGCTCATCATACTGAGTTTTGTCCTTGTAGAGTGAAGGAAACTCACTCAAGAACCTATGAATATTAATATTTTCATCCTTAATGAAATTAACATACCTAGGAAGCTCCAAGAACTTCCTTTCATACTCTTCCATGGTCATGCTTCCAAGTTTTAGTTCAAATAAATCTTGCATCTTCTTGTCATAATATCGCTCTGACAAGTATTGTTGTTGGAAATATTTTTTGAACTACTTCCAAGAAATCCTCTTCTCATGAATTTTCTTAGTCTTCTTGAGACAATACCACCCCATAGAGTCTTTTCCCTGAATATGGCAAGTGTTGTCCCTTGACCAAGTTTTTAGGATCCTTGGTCATGTTCGATCTATTTTTGGGACTTCGTCAGGCTATCGAAGGCGTAGCGCAAGATGAAGCGGAGATCGCAGGATCTCAACATATTTTTAGGGCCTTTTTGGGTTTTGAGCTTATGTAATGGATATGGGGATGTAGGCCCATGGGTTTACCCATGCTTAGGACTATTTTTTCATGTATAAATAGAAGTCTAGGCGATGCAAGAAGTAGTGAATAATAACTAGTAGTGACTAGTCTATTGCAAGTGTGCTAAGTGCTGAGTGCTAATTACTTTGTGCATACTGTGTGAGGCTTGCAGAGCTAAGTGCAAGTGATTGTAAGAGACCATGGAAGGCTTTGTGCTATAACTCAAGGAAGGAGGATCTAGCGAGGTGTGCATATCTCTTGTCCTCTGCGAAGTTGATTTTGAGGATTTGTGCATGTAAGAAGATCGAAAGAAGCTAATAAAGAAGACAAAGATTTGGTAGACGTAGCCCTAGGGTGGGGGTGAACCACGTATATCCTGTGTTTTGAATGCTTTGTTCTTTTGGTTGTTCTTTTGGTTATGTGATTCAATGCTTAGTACGATGTTAGATGATAGATGAATATGATATGATAGTTTAGTGTTGAATAATATGAATGAATGTTAGATTTGATCTCTATTTGTATGCTTAATGCTTGAATCTATTGGATCTATGTGAATACTGTGTTGATCTGTTGTTAGGGTTTAGCTGCGTTGTGAACTAAAGATGAATATTAATGAACAGTAATGACTAAGTGCTATGTTAAGGTGTTACAATCAAATATCTATGTCCCAGCTAAGGTTGCAGACATTGGAGTCCTGCAACCACCCCTACTTCTACCTCGGGTGAGACTTCATCTGCTGCATAGGTGTTGCCGAAAGGGCCGGTAGTTAAGGTTTTGTTGGTGCACTGTTATAGAATTGAAAATTGGGTCTGCCCCTGTGCCAACAAATGGTTCGGTTGTCAGGACCTGAAACTATGATTGTTGGGAATGGAGGAAGAAGAAGCTCTGTGTGTAGATATGTTGCTTGACTTGCAAAGATCTGTGCTAAGGAAGGAGGTAGATCTAAAGAAAAGAGGTAATATCTAAACACTTTGTGTGCTCTGATAGAGGTAAGAATAGTGAAAAGTTCTAGATCTTGAAGCTTTGTGCTTTGGCGAAAGTAAGATAAGTGGAAATTTTTGTTTTAAGAATATGGATCTAGGTATGTTTGATAAATTTTGTCCTAGCTTGAAAACTAGGGCACAACTAGAAGAAAGAATATTTGATATGAGTAGATCTGATAAGAATAGTGAAAGATATGTTATTCCTATGCATAAAAAGAATGTTTGGACTAATAAATGGATGTAGGATCCTAGAAATAATTTTTTACAGGTTAGTTACTATGATCCTAGTGTGCAATACAAGAAAGGATGGGGATCATTTAAGAGAAAGAGAGGATTAACTCTTTGTTACAGTTGCATAAGACCGGGACATATTGCTAAGGAATGCCCTGGTAGAAGACCCAGTTGTCTTTTTTGTAAAGCTATGGATCATGATATTTTGGATTGCCCTAGAATGATTGCTAAAATTGAAAGAATGAATACGAGACAAGAAGAACACGATAAAGGTCAAGACACTAAGACCATGGAAGAACCCCAAAAAGAATCATAAACTGTATGAAAGAAACCCTGAATGACCACCGAAATATCAACTTATCAGAGATCTTCAAAGAAAAAGAGTACACAGGAGAAAGAATAGGAGATTTCGACATTGACTGTGTTCTGGATGAAGAAACACAAGTGAATATGATGAAAGAAAGAACTTGGGAAACTTTAGGAAAACCTTCTATGATTCCTTCATTAGGGGGAATAGAATTATTTAGAGGAAAGTTGATAACCCTATGTGGAAGACTTACCTAGATATCTATGAGTTCTCATGGAACTTTAACAGAAGAAGATTTTGAGTTTGTTAAATTTATTGAGAAAACGCCCATTTTCTATATTACTAGGAAAAACTTGGATTGAAAGGGATCTGGCCAGAAGGAAAGAAGAAGAAGTCTTAGAGAAGAAGAAGCAAGAATTAAAAGATTTCATGACTAAGAGGATCGTACACTTGATTGAAGAACAGGAGAAAAAATCGAATCTATTTAAAACCAGAAACTTGGATGTCGAAATTGAAATAACACAAGAAGACTCGCAAAAGATTGAAGCACCTACCCCTGATAGAGAAGAAGTATTGCCCCTGAATCCTAGGAAGGAATCTCAACAATGTGAAGTTACTATGCCAAGAGAAGATAAGAATCAAAATGGAAAGAGGAATACGGAGATGAAGCTCACTGGAAAGAAGGCTAGAAAACTAAGTATGAAGAGATCAAATATCGAAAAGTTACAGAAGGTTCCAGAGGGAACTTCACAGAAGGAAAATTTGCAAAACTGGAACTTCGTCGGGATAGCAGAACAACACCACATGGAACTTGGAAACAATATAACCATTAGACTGACGCCCCAAATGGGTAGAATGAAATTTTTGGTCAGAAGGCTCACCATTAGACCATTGGGATCGTGCCGTAACAGACATAACTGAATTAATGAAGGATTCTCGCCCATTGGAGAGATTTGTTTCTTAGTTATCTACTTATTTTGTCGAGCCTTGCACCGATAACACTTTTTCCAAATGTGATTATTTGAGCCCACAGTGATCATCGAGCTATCACCATCCATCCCGTCGCATTGATTAGTTACTCTTCAAACCTGAGATATTCAATCACGAGCGTGTGTGTCCAAAGAACTTAGCGTAGTCAAAGAGTCTGTGAAGGAGGTACTCATCGACCTCATGAATGAAAGAGTAATGTCTATGTCTGTGGGTGTACAAGAATCATCGACGAGAGGAGTACAATCCTCTCCATCGACCGCTCGTGGATCCGGCATCCCGAGTCATCACAGAAAAGAGAACCAAGCACAAAGATGACCTAGAAAATGCGAAGCTAATCCCGACCAACTTACTCAACTACATCCCACCTTTGGCTGACGCGGTGAGTCACGATAGTGTGCTAATAGATTTTGATTACACCATACTTACTGCGTACCTCTCGAAGGCGATATGCACAATTAGAGAACAATAGGAAAAGATCACAACGTTGAAGTTCGATGACTTCAACTTAGGAGACCATAAGAACCATAGTATGCTCACCCCATAGAAATACTTGACCAGGAAAAAGGGGAAGAACTCGAAAATAATTCCCCAGTCATGGACGATGAACCTTGCGCAGTCCATCCTGTTGAATGTAATGAAAATCCCACACTTTGGAAGGCACCAGGAGGTTAATTCCCGTGTTAAGCTCCTTCTCTCATGTTACCATGGTGATTACTTATGGATAGACCGACGTATCACAGTCGATCCGATGCTGACCCATAGGATCACCAGATTAAGTATGCAAGGACCTGACCCATAGGAATTCTATCCGGGAAAAGCCACAAATCACACATTAGCACATAAGATCGAGGATACCTATGGCGATGTTAATAAGGGGACGTAAGGCTACAAGGTAGCTTCCATCCAGAATGGCGCAATGCACCTAGCATGCCTATTAATTGCAGGAAAGCTAGTAAGGAAGAATAGACTCACGCAGGTCACAGGATTTGTCGTTGACCTCGTAGGGAAATGCGTGGAAGCCCTACAGATGAACTGGGTGAAGTACCTAGTTAATTATCTAGAATTAGACCACTGCAAAGCATAAGATCAGGGCTACGAGTTCCACTTTAGCTGGCTCCTAATCCTCAATGCGTTTATTGCTTGGGAGATGCTGGAAGGTGTGACCTTCCTAGACATTGAACTGCTCGAACCGCTTGCTATGAAGTTCACCACGCTCTGGTACTTGAGCGATATGGGAAGACAATGGCAGTCGAACGTAATCTTTCACACATATTATATCCAACTAAAGAGGGCTATCGAAGTTGAACCTCACATGACGCCAAACACCCTACAATGGTTCTGACCCCTCATGAAGTTCCACACAGATCGGAACTTCATCTATATCACTACACGAGAAGACGAGCATAAGGAGGAGCTTCAGTCATACTACAAGTTCACTGAAGAGGAACTCACAGAGATAACTAAGGACTGGTTAGCATACCTCCTTATCCCCGCTGATCCTACAAATATGTATGAACCCGAACTTGACAGCTCGGAGGCCACTCACAAAGAACATGACACACCCAAAACCAATAGAAGGAAGAAGACTGCATAAGTCCAAGACTTAAGCAACGAATCAGAAAAAAAATGCTTCAATATCACCTGGTCGAGCGGGTGATGATGAAGTAGAAGAGATAAATAATAAAGAATATGAGAAGAATCAAGGCGAAGTAACACCTCCTAGAAATAAGGCTGATCCCTTGAAGAAGAGGAAGGTTTCTTTCTCAAAACCCTCTTCCCAAAAGAAATCCAGAGCCACCTTGACCAATATGAAAACTGTGCTCACTGTCGATGACTTTGACTTCATCATCACAGCTGTAAATGATGCCTCGTAGGAAATTTTGTAGAAACATGAATCCAAGCAAGAGGATATGTACAACATAATTGAGGTTGAGCTTTGAGGGGTACAACAGGCTCTTCAGTTCAGTTGCGCAGTGTCCACTGCGTCCCTGTCGTCGAAAGAACCAGACTTGGGAGATGAGCCAACCCAACTCTGTTGACTAGTTGATGCGACTGAAGCTCACCTTTGTCGCACACAGGAAGAAACAAAACAAGCCACCCAGGCCTTGAAGAAAGTGCAAGAAGTATTCGTGGAACAATGTCGAGTTGTGGAGAAGGAGAAGGTTTCTCTCCAGACAAAGTTTGAAGAGGAGAAAGCACAGATTCAACAAGAAAAATAACAGTTTCTCACAGAACAAATCTAAGTGAAAGAAGCAGTCAACATAGCACTTTGCTCTGTGATAGGATTAGAGGCAAAGGCAGAAGACTGAGTTGAGCATCAAGTAGAACAACTCACAGAATCTATCTAGTAGCTACAACAAATAATAGCAGACTTAAAGCTTTGCACAGTGCCCGACACCCCACATGATGTGAGGGATCAAAGGGATGCAACTGCTTGAAGCACAGTTGAGAGAATAAAGGCCCTTTCCATGGAATGTAAACAAATAAGTAATCGTAGTGCCCAGACTTATGAGCGACTAAATGATAATCTAGAACTGAAGGCACTGGAGTCACAGCTCCAAGAGGTGAAGCAGCAGGCATAAACAATATAGGCACAGTTGAAGCCCCTATCAGTTGTTGAAAGAATGAAGCGATCCCAAGAGTAGCGCACTGCTCAACAGTAGGTTGTCCACACCATTCAGAGAAGAGTCATGGAAGTGACTCAAAGGCTCCAACCTATACAGGATGAGGCTTGCCAAGTGTTCTCAGATATCGAAGGTCGAAGTTCAGAACTGGAGCAATTCGTCACTATGACTGAACAACTCTTAGAGGGACCTCTCAACGAAGCTGTTATCCAAGATTTCACTGAGCAGGAGGCCATGGCACAACAACAAGTCATAGTAGCTCAACTCAAGCTCGAGGATTTTGAGGTAGAACCCAGATCAGAGTGACTCGGGATGAGTCATAGGTGAGTGTTCGGTGCATGTTGGACCTTGACCAAGTTTTGAGGATCCTTGGTCATGTTTGACCTATTTTAGGGACTTCGACAGGATGTCAAAGGTGAAGCACAAGACGAATTAGAGATCATGGGATCTCGACCCCTTTTTAGGGCCTTTTTGGGTTTTGAGATTATGTAATGGGTATGGGGATGTCAGCCCATGGGTTTACCCATGCTTAGGCCTATTTTGTAATGTATAAATAGAAGTCTAGGAAATGTGAGAAGTAGTGAATAGTAACTAGTAGTGACTAGTCTGTTGCAAGTGAGCTAAGTGTCGAGTGCTAATTGCTTTGTGCATACTATGTGAGGCTTGCAGAGATAAGTGCAAGTGATTGTAAGAGACTGTGGAAGGATTTGTGCTATAAATCAAGGAAGTAGGATCTAGCAAGGTGCGCATATCTCCTGTCCTTTGTGGAGTTGATTTTGAGGCTTTGTGCATGTAAGAAGATCGAAAGAAGCTAATAAAATAGATGGAGAGTTGGTGGATGTAGCCCCATGGTGGGGGTCAACCACATATATCCTGTGTTGTGAATGCTTTTTGCTTTTGGTTGGTCTTTTATTTATGTGATTCAATGCTTAGTACGATGTTAGATGATAGATGAATCTGATATGATAGTTTAGTGATGAATAATGTGAATGAATGATAGATCTGATCTCTATTTGTATTCTTAGTTCTTGAATCTATTGGATCTGTGTGAATACTGCATTGATCTGTTGTTAGGGTTTAGTTGCATTGTGAACTAAAGCTGAATATTAACAAACGATAATAACTAAGTGCTCTATTAAGGTGTTACAATCAAAGATATGTGTCCCATCTAAGGTTGTAGACACTGGAGTCCTGCAAACACCCTTGCTTCTACCTCGGGTGAGATTTGATTTGTTGTGTAGGTGTTTTCGAAAGGGCCGGTAGTTAGGGTTTTGTTTGTGCGCTGTTATAGCATTGAACCCTAGGTCTGCCTCTGTGCCAATAGTAAGATGAAATTATGGCCTCTACATTTGATGGGTAATCATGCAGCTTTAAACATTTCCTCATGCATTTTGTCGTAGGATTTGTACTTGTGAAAATCCCTATATAATATCCCTAAATATTCCATAACTATGGAAGAGCCTACTACTATCACCTAAGTAGGGTCTTCCCTTGTTTTAGTGATGGAATAGTTCCACCAAAAGGAATGCTTCTCTAGTGACCTCAAGGGATCAAATAACAAGTTTAGTGGCCAATCCTACAACCCCCTGTCTTAATCACCAGATGATTGGTCTAGGTCAAGGGAAAAGAAGAGGTTTGAAGATAATTTGAGACTTACCTAGAACAAGAACAATTTGTAGCATATATATAACAATTTCCAAGTCAAAGTATGGAATAAATACCTCTTTTAGTTCCTAAATAAGTTAGATTGCTATGGTTGTTGAAAATTGTAGCAGTAAGCCAGTCTTATAACAACAATAAGTAATTTGTAACAACAACAATAATAAATGCTCATAAACACCACAATTGACCATGAAATTTAAGCATACATCCAATAGAGTATTATCCAATTGTTAGATGTTATTTCTGGGTGAGTTAAGCCACCTTTAGATTAGTATATGCAACAAATAAATTTGATTTATATGGATGTAGCAAACCTTTTATAACAACAACAAGTTGTTTAGTGATTTTTCTAAGGTTAGTGTTAGTACAATTAGTAGGATGATTGAGAGTTTTGAGAGAGAGAGATTTCCAATCAATTCACCAAGATATTTGCTTTAATATTAGTTCCTTTCTAGGGTATGGCCAGTCTTTCAATGCAGCCAATATTGAAGGCTGGCCTACTTGAAACCAAGAGGTAGGATCTAAACCCTAAGGTGAAAGCACATTTGGGCTTTAGGTATTAGATCTTGAGGAGAAGGAATTCTAGGGTGAAAACACTTTTGGGCCCTAGAAAATATTTCTCCCTTCTTGTAGTTTCAACTAGGTCAAAGATCAATTATCTAGGGATAAAATCATAAAGTGCTAGCACTTTAGAGATTTAGGGTTCTAACCCTAGCAAGGACAATCTGTTAGAAAAACAGGATCACAGAGCAATAAAATAAAACAAATGTAGAAATAAAACACATAAGATACACAATATAATAGAGCCACATATATACATGGTTCACCCAATGTGGGCTACGTCCACTACAAAAATTTCTAGGTCCTTTCTTTTTATTATCTAGCAAAATGAAGGGATACAACCTACAACACACCCGATGTAACTTCCCCTTCTTTCTCTCATAGTCTCCTCTCTCAGAATACACTATTCGCGATAATACACAGCCACAATACCATTCCCTCATAAAAGAGGGTTTCCTTCTAGGAAAAAAAACCCTAAAATAACTTATACCATCAGATCTATGACATTATAATGAACGGTTCAGATTCACTATGAAATTACAATATTTTACAAGGCAATTTTTCCCAATATTTCGCTTCACGGGCACTTCTCGCGAATCCACCGCTAGGGGGGGAGTAAAACAATTGTTGCCACCCCCCCTGGAACCCCTTGGAGATAGTTGTGGGGGTTCAATCCCCCCCACACCCCTCGACTAGGGAATGGGGTCCAAGAATGGCTGAAACAAACCTCTGAATCAAGAAGATAATTAAGCTCCACAACCAAAAATCTCACACTTGGAGACTAATCACAAAAAATCCACTGTTATTGTACTTTTTGGACTATACTCCACCTTGGACCTAGAAAATTTCGCATATTCACCCTCATGCTCGAAGGCCAACTGGAACTGAGTAGGAACTTAGTTTCTCCCTAGTTACTCCCTTTATTAACATGTCTGCAGGATTCTGGCTAGTATGTATCTTTTCCAACTTCAAATGTCCATATTCCATGACGGGTCATATGAAATTATACATGAGTTGTATATGATTAGTATTTGAATGGAAGGCTGAGTTCTTTGCAAGATGAATGGAACTCTCACTATCACAGTACAACCTGTTATTTTCCTACATCTTTCCCAATTCCTCCATAAACCTCTGTAACCAAATAATTTATTTACTAGCCTTTGTAGCAACAACATACTCTGCTTTTGTTGTTGAAAGTGAAACACCCTTTTACAGTTTTGAAATCCAACTTATCATTGTTCCACCTTTAGTAAAAAAATACCTTGTGGTGCTCCTCCTGCTATCTTTATCATCTACCATATATGAATCAACATATCCCTGTAGATCAATGTCTGAACCTCCAAAACATAATGCATGAGTAGCAATACCTCTCAAATACCTGATAATCCACTTTATTGCCTCCCAATGTTCTTTACATGGATTGTTCATATACTTGCTCATGACTCCCACTGCATGTGCAATATTTGGTCTTGTGCAAACAATCACATACATCAAGGTGCCAACTGTTGATGAATAAGGGACCCTGGACATGTATTCTATCTCCTCTTGTGTCTTGGGACACATTTCCTTGGTTAATTTGAAATGGCTGGCCAAAGGTGTAGTAACTGGTTTTTCATTCTACATTCTAAACCTCTCCAACATTGTTACACATTATTTTGGTCACCCTAGTGATCTTTTTACAACATGTGTTTAGGTTCCCAAAAGAACCTTTCTTCATGAGAAAAGTGACTTTCTTTCTCTTCTAAAAAACCTTATTAAAGAAGATAGCTGCAGGATGCACTATACACAGGGTGCGGCAATGCCTGATCGTCGCATTCTATCCTGAGACTGGTTTGCGATGTTTCCATAGGCTGTTCTATATCCAGGGTGCGACGATGCTGAAAGACTAAGAAAAGGTCGAGGTTCATGAAAGTTCTAGAAGGGAATCTTCTAGAATGTGAGGTGGCATCCATATGGTTGGGACCCTACTCGCTTCTCTGATTTGGTGGGATCATCCTAATCTCTTTAACCATCTCTCTTTCTCCTATATAAAGATGGATTTCTCATGGAAAAGTTTAAGCAAGGAATTAAGGTTAATGAAGGAATAGACTGAGAATTGTGTGAGGAATTCTAATTCAGTTGATTCTTGAGGTATTCATTTCAGTCCATCAAGTTATTGTGGATCTTCTTCATGAAAGTTTGGAGCAAGTGTGTGTGTTGGAGCAAAGGGCCATTGAAAGGGAACCTTGCAACATCATGGCTACTTGGTTGTATCTTCCACTTTTACTTAATATAATACAATGGCATGTTTCTTTCCCATAAAATCATTCTCATTTTATTACATGACACCTTGATCACATGCATAAGTTTTCATTGAATATACTATTATTTCTTTCACTTTGGTTGGTTTGTGTTTCATTACAGGTCCAATATCAAAAGAGCACCAGAGTGGAGCAAGGACAACAAAGATATAAGGAAGCGATATTCAGAGGTATGTCACTCATCTCTTGTTTGATAGTAAATTCAATGATTAGAGCTTAGGGAAAGCGTCATGTCCTGTCTTGTTTGGTTCTATATCTAGGTGAATCTAGGGAGATCAGTTTATGTCAACATTTATCGATTAATCCAATAAAAAAATTGGCGACCATACTGGGGATATGAATTGTTTTTTTTTTTTCCTGTCCATTTTCCTTTAGCCTACCTCCTTTCATTTTAATCCATTCTCTGAGTCTGTGGGTGATCCATCTGGACTCTTTGGGTTTGAAAGTTCATTTAGAATCTTTTTCCTTTTTCCATTTTTTCTTTGTTTACAGAGATAGCCGCACTGTATCCCATATACATCCTGTGACGTTCCTAGATCGCTGCATTCTTCTTGTTTAGACCAGTGTGGAATCACCGCATTCTGTCCCATAGCTATCCTATGGAGACCTCAAATTGCCACACTATGCCTTATTGTTGGGATGCAACGTTTCCTGTAGAATTTGTTGGATTAGGCCTTTTTGACTTTTGTGACCCAGTTTCTCTTTGATCACCTGGGAAGAAATTTTGGTACTGGTATCTGACTTTCTTCTGAGTTTAAGACTTGTTGTTTGGTTTTTAGGGATTGAAAGCCCTTCTTTGTCATTTTACAAGTTTTTACTTCTTGATTTTTGTTAACAAGGATATAATATCTGGATCTAGATCTGAGTGCTTGATTGATACCAATCTTTGATTTGATTTAAAGTTCTGGATTTTTTTACATTTTCTAGATTTCTTGTTGATTGGAAAATTATTTTTGTTTGCATTTGGTGAAACACTTTCTTGTCATCTTCATTTTTATCTTCATTGAAAGTTTGATTTGGGTATTTGTTGAGTGTATCTATTTTCTTTGATTACTTTTCCTTTCTTCATTATATGTCTGACTTGGTTTTGGAAAGGAATAATTAAAGTCATTTATTATTTTTAAGTAATCACTCATAAGAAAACAATTTGCATTCAAAGTTTTTTTTACAAGAGAACAAACTGGGAAATTTCATAGCTTATGATTGTTCGGAATTGTGTTCATTCAAGAAAAAGAACTTACATTTCGTAGCTTTCGTGTTTCCGAATAAATACTTTCTCCCTACTATAATTAGAGTCATTGAACTAAAACATTGCATCATTCATCTCTTCTTTCATATTATTGGGTTGAGGTCTCATACAACATAAATTTCATATCCATCTCCCTCTTGAGTAAACAAAAACCTCTAAAACACTGCGTAATTTAAAATTTATTAGTAACTTTTATTTTCTAGAAACTCTTCTCACCAACATTAGCTAGGATAGCATTTTGGAATAGGTTGTGAGGCACACTCTCCAAAGAATAAAACACACTGTGGCATCTTGTGATATGGAGTGTTCAAATTCACTTGCAACATTTTTTCTTGGGAAGCCCTTCTCACACAAGGGTCAAACCTGAGGTCGCATTAAGGCTGGAAGAGTTACTCACCCTTCTTTGTTGGTATTGGTGTAGAGATTGCGCGTATTATGAGGGTCACTTGAAGGTATACCCACAATTATGACTGGAATCCTTTCAAGTTGATTTTGGTCCAGATACTCTGCCCTTGCTCATGGATTAGACTATCGATTGTTTCCCCAGGCATCACTGTTGTTCTTGGTAACCTTAGCAGCCTATCTCTTTAGGGTCTTACATGAGGTGACTGTGGAGGGGCTTCACAGTACCTAGAATTGACATTGGCTAGACTCACTCAAGCTCCTTGGAGGGTATACCCACGATTATGTGTGGGAGCTTTCACCAGGGTGTAAGTTTGTTAAGCAGGTCGTCAAAGTAAATTTTCCACCCGCTCTATCCTAGCCCCTTCTTGTCTTGACTTTTTGATGTTGGAATTCATCACCAACTAGTGAATTTGAAATAAGAAGGTTTGTTTGCTTGGTTTGATTTCTAGATTTTATTAGCGAGTGTTGTTTGCTTCCATAGTTGGCCATAGATTTTTTTTGTAAATTTTTTGGTTCGGCCAATATTGACCCTCCACGCCATTCATGTAGGATGCAAGGGATTTGACTGAAAGATCTGAAAGGTTACCTCCCTTTTCCTCCTAATTCAACGGAGGGCTCTCCTGAGAAGAGAGCGGTCCAGAACAATGTAACCTCACAAGTGGAAAGTTCAAACACTTTATAAGATTTCTAAATTATTTCTGATTCTCTAGAGGCTTTCTGAATTCCTCTAACTCTGTTACCATATTCTGGATATGAGAGACGTATTCTCTTGATGAATTCATCAAGAAAAATTGTTGTTGAAACTTTCAGAACACCGACTGGACCCCATACAGGCCCTGGAGTAGAGAATCCCCTTTTTTCTAGTGACCCATTTAGATCCCCACCTCACACTATGCGGGAGATTTATGAAAACTTGGGGGTAGGTCCTGATTCACCTATCGTATCACAACTACCCAAAATGTTTGTTACCTACATGATACATTTAGAACATTTTGTTGGTACAACTAGCAATATCACCGTCATTCTAGACACACAATTAGTTGGTCCTAGCTCGACTTTTTCTCTCCAGATGGCCCATTCTACTATGGTTCCACATGCTACGACTATTCCTACTGGGAATGTGGTGGTTAACCAAGATCCATTTGGAACACCACTTTAATCTATAACTATCCCTTCACTTCCTCCTAGGTATCACACTTTGAATCCTTCCATCATCGTCCCTACCCAGGTTCCATCCAGATTTTCTAGACTTTTTATTCCACCTGGGTACAATGCTACTGTTGGTTTTAATCCTACACCTTCCCAGGTCCTCTCCAGAGAGTCTTATCCACCTTTTCTTGGGGATCTGGCCCTAGTGGCTCTAATCTAATTAGAGGCACCCATCATTCATTCACTTCTGGTTACCAAATTCCCATTGGAGGGAAATCTCAAGCTGGGGGGAAACCTCAATTTGGGGGTCAGCCTCAAATTGAGGTAGAACCACACGTTGGGGGGAACCTCCACTTGGAGGACAAACTCATTCTAGAGCCTATAACCCACTATATGGAAAACACACACCGAGATCACTAGCCCAACTTTCAAACCTTCTTTCCCAAGGAAATTCACAATCCTATGTGGTAAAACATCCTCAAGTTAACTCTTTTGTACCCCCTAACTTTGGCTAGTCGTATCCAGATTCTTTGAATCCCACTTGGGGTCCGAACGTTCACTCTAGTGTCCCTTTTAAAGGGAACATCTCTAATCAACCCAACTCTATGGGCTATATTCATCCAAATCCTCCACGACAGAATCTGTCAAGACTCTCCACTTACATGCATACTGCTTATGGTCCTATTAGTATACTGACGTGACTTCCTCCCCAAATTCACCAGTATCCTCAAGTGAATTGACAGTTTCCTTTTCTATCCACTTTGGATTTACCCGACTTGTCTAAGATATTGAATGATCCTATCTTACATTCTCCCCATTGGCTCGTTATACCAACCAAATTACCATCCGAGATTCCTGAGTTTTACGGTCAACCCAAGGAAGACCCAAACAATCATGTTATGAATTTTCACCTTTGGTGTTCATCCAACTCTTTCATGGATGACTCCATTCGGTTACGAATCTTCCAGCGAACTATCAAGGGTTCGGCAACAAAGTGGTACATAGAATTACTGCGAGGATTCTTTAACGACTTTAATACCCTGGCCATGGATTTTCTCACACATTACCAATTGCCAATTCTCTACGAGACATGAACCAAGATTTTGAGTTCTTTTAAAAAAATCTTCTGGCACTCACATATTTGATCACATTCATGAGTGGCGGTGGAGAAGACGACTGATCAAAATTGACCTTCCTTATCAATTATTGGCTGAGTGGTTCACTAAATCATTCACCAGTAAAATCGCTTATGATATTTCCATGGGTGGAGTTGTCACTGAAGAGTAGGCGATTAGTCGTGCTCAATACCTAGATTTCATTTATTTGCAAACCAACACTCTTTACGACTTGATCCGTGATGCTCCTCGCCTTCTATCACCACTACCTTAACAACCCCAACATTTTCTCATGTTGTTGATGGTGTGATTGGCAGCTTCCATGCTGATGCTAAATCCATGCCAACCACTCACACCAATCCCAAATGTACTTCTTCTAATGTTCAAAGTGCCCCAAATCCTACTCCTTCCACTGAAAAAACTTCTGAGGTTAATTCAATTCAATCTACCCCTGCCAGAAAAAAAAAATCTAAAAAAGGAAAGGGTAAGAACAAGGAGGATACAAATAATAACTCGCAATCCAAAAAACCCAAAACACAACCTGCTGATGATAAGGATAAGAGTAAACCTCAATATCCTTGCCTTATCTGTGGTGACGATCACTACATGAAAGATTGTCCAAGACGTGTCAAGGTCACTAAGTTCCATCAAGGGACTTGGAATCCTCCCACACCTGTCGTTTTGTCACAACCTTTCCCTTCTCAACAACAGGCCCAATTGGTCATTCATGACCAACCCTCTCCTTCCACCACTTCGTATGTCCTTATGTGTATTGGTGATTCTAAAAAGAATGATGTTGCAATCACAACTCGGGCCAAAGATTATTCTCCTTCAAAGGTGAAAGTTAATGATTTTCCACCTTCGTTGGTTCAAACTCCTCCCTCAACTTCACCTCCCAATGGTCTTCTTCATCTTGAACGACTGAGTCCCAATACATCTCTCCGCCCTCCTCCAAAGGGCATTGCTCGAAAGTCTTCCTTTAATCCTCATGCACATGATGCTCAAAACTAGAGTATTGTAGAAGACCTTGCGCAAGCACCCTTTGCGATGCCATCTCTCGAAGTCCTTCAAAGTTGTCCCACTCAACAGAAGGCAATGTTAAATTCCATTGGTGGAATTGATCCCATAGATACGAATTTGATAATATTTGACCTAGAAGACCACATTCTAAGGCTACCTCCTCAGTTAGTGTTTCAGATTCAAGTTGTTGCAGAGAACAAGGATATTCGTAGAACCATTATTGATGAGGATGACTTCACATGCATTAAGTTAGTTACTTGTTGGAAATCCATTGGCTCTCCTCCCCTCACCAAATCACACAATACACTTAAGGATTTCAATGGTTTTGGTTTTAAACCCTACAATGTTTTTCCCTCATTGTCTATTACGTTGGAAGGAAAATCGGTCAATGTCAAGGTCGAGGTCTTTGATGCACCTCTTGACTATAACATCCTACTTGGCCATAGTCGAATTGATTCCATGCGTGCATTCATGCCTATCTGTTTCCGTGTGTTATGTTTCCCACATCAAGGAAAAGTCATTACGGTGGACCAATTTGTGTTTTTAATTTCTGATTCCCGTACTAGAAATGTACCCTTTATCTCGAAGAAACCTCCTAGGTATGAAAATTTCGACATGGGTCTTCTGAAAGATTCAAATTTGATGGGTACCTTCCCAATACCACCACTTGATATTCCTCCTCCTTTGTTCACCTCAATCAACATGATTTCCACCTCTATTTTCGAAACCCCTACGTCTCATGAATCGGGGAGAGTACCTGATCCTGGTGATTATATTTTCTATGGTGAACAAATTCTCTTAAGTACAGTTGAATCTACCTATCAATCCATTGAATCGACAACCCCTTATACTCCCTCTCTTTGTGATTCATATCCTGATCTATTTCACATGATTTTTCCTACTGACGAAATGATCATGTCAGTCATGTCTATGAAAGACACCCCCTGGGACGATGGACATCACCATTCCATTCTCTTCCTAGAGAAGCACACCATAGAGAGTTACCAATGGATTTCAAATCCGTCGACCACTGTTTTCATTTCCTCTCTTCCCGAGTCACCACACGACGTGCTATATGAAGGGAACCTGAGTAATATTTCACCCACCATTCCTCTTGAGATATCCATTAAACCCAGAGTCATTGAAAATGTTCACATCAGAGCCTCATGTTTTGTTGATGAGGTCATCACTTATTAAGCCATTTTTCAAGAATTTCGTGATGTTTTCGCATGGAGCTAAGAAGAGATGTCGGGTATCGATATCGATATCATTGTGTATGAAATAAAGACCTACCTGGACACTAAACCTATCTAGCAGATACTTCGCCCAGTCCACCCTTGTAAATCCGCTGCTATCAAGCTCGAATTTGAAAAACTTCTTCAGGCTGGCTTTATCTATCCTATGGCTTTAACCAATTGGGTATACAATCTAGTTTCGGTCAATAAGAAACAAGGCACAATCCGTGTATGTGTATATTATAGGGATATCAATAAATATTTTCCTAAGGACAATTATCTAACCCCATTCATTGACTAGATCATCGACGATTACACTGGGAGCGAAATATTTTCCTTAATGGACGGTTTCTCCGGCTATAATAAGATTAATATTTTTCCTGTGGATCCACACATGCTAGCATATTTGGGTCATTTTCTGACGACTGTTTCGACGCTATTGAGATGTTATGTCGTTGATATTGTGACGAATCTGGAGTCTCTAAAACGTCATTTTATGTGATGTTACATTTGTGACGAACTTGAACAAATGTCGCAAAAGAGACAATACAGGAAAACAATGTGAAACCAACATTTTGTCTAAATTGCAAAAACAACTTTTATAGAAAAACCGTCCCATCAATAGAAGTGGTCGTCGCATACGAGATGACAACTTTTTGTTGTTTATATAGAAAAACCATCGCATCAATAGAAGTTGTCGTCGCAGAGGTGACAACAACTTTTCATTGTTTATATAGAAAAACCATCGCATCAATAGAAGTTGTCATTGCAGAGGTGACGACAACTTTTCATTGTTTATATAGAAAAATCGTCGCATCAATAGAAGTTGTCGTCATACATGCGACGACAACTTTTTGTTGTTTATATAGAAAAACCATCGCATCAATAGAAGTTGTCGTCGCATAGGTGACAAATTTTTTTTGTTGTTTATATAGAAAAGCCATGGCATCAATAGAAGTTGTCATCACACAGGCGACGACAACTTTTTGTTGTTTATATAGAAAAACTGTGGCATCAATAGAATTTTTCGTCGCACAGGCGACGAAAACTTTTTTTTGTTTATATATCAAAACCGTGGCATCAATAGAAGTTATCATCGCATAGGCGATGACCCAAATTTATTTACAAAAAAAATAAAAAATAATTTTGGGCTCCAATTTTGATATTAATATTAATATTACCATAATAGACTTAAGACTAGTCTATTATATGAAAGTTCACAATCATTCACATGATAAGTTTCAAAGGCATAACTAAAATATGTTTCTCTCTTTCATATGGTAGCTAACAACAAAAGAAAATATGTATTATACCATGTCATACATAACACTATTGCACACTTGCTATATGATCATTTCATACTTACTCATTATGAAGAGTTGCATACAACCCACTCAAAATTATTATTCAAATTAAACAACATAGCATAGCCTTCAAAATGAAGACAACTAGTTAAAAATGGTATTATCCAAAGCATAACAAGTACAATTTCATGTTCAACAATTAAACACATCCATGCATTCATATCAATAGACATGCATTCAAATTAATGGACATATACAATCCTATTCATGAATAATAACTTCACTCTGCATAAATAAGCGGTCTACTCATTCAATTCATACATGACACTCAAGGGTGGTTACAACTAAGTCTTGTTAACAATACAAATATACCACCAAAGATTATTGGTTTAACATCAATCAAACTCATTCATA
>JZKD02S1832442.1:247093-268984 GCA_000966675.3 Picea glauca
TACAACATAACAAACAACTAGTTAATGTGAGAATATTAATCGTAAAAAATGCATTCTTATTTTACAAATTAATTAACACTAAAAACAAATATAAAAAAATCAACATTTATGTACATTATGAGATGAAACATATTACATATCTTAGTATTAGTGTCATACAAGTGTTCGACAAATTATTCATAACCTTTAAGTTCACCAGCAACAATGTAGCAGAGAGAAGATTTTCTCTTGATCCTTCATAAAGTCGTTTATTTACCTTTTCTAATAGAGGTTCATCATAAATACCAGCATTTTCCCCATCTTCATCCGGTTGCGAAAACAAATCTTGGATCATTTGATTTGTCCCATCATCTTCTTCCATGGGATCATTAACTTGATTTGTCCCATCATCTTCTTCCATGAGATCCTCATTTGCTTGGTCATGACGATGTTCCTCAGCTTGTACAACATCATTTCTACTAATACTTGGTGTAATATTCTGCGGAAAGTTAGAGGGAAACTCTAACTTTATAATTACAAACAATCATGCAAAATTAGTGTATACTATAACAAACATTCAAACAATATATATAAATATATAGTATTTTATATAAAATTGAAAAAATAAAAAAAGATAATGAATATATAGCTAATTACCATGGGACGATATTCATTCAATCCGCCATCAATGTGACCATATTTCCTACAATGTTTTGTAGTTGTTGCTATTAAAATTCTTACAGCACATCTGAGGCAACATTTTTTACAAGGGCAATAACATCTACCATCACCCTTTTCACCTGCTTTACTTTTTTCCCCACCTCTAACAACATTATGCGACATTTTTCCTCACAAAAATACCCTTTCAGAACCGTCGTTGTTATAGCAAGATTGTCGCAAGATATTTGAATCATGAAATATTTATAGTGCAATTTTAGGTCACTATCATCGCAATTGCGACGAACGTGACCTAAAAATATTTATTTATTTTAGGTCATTTTTAATGGTCAATTTTAAGGTTAAGTCACACGTCACTTTTGCGATGAAAATTGACCATAATAATATGGTCAAACTACCTGCGTCAATATTGCGACGAATATGGGGTGGATTTAAAAAAATTGAACTTTTTCTCTTGCATGTTGCGACGAAAGAGTACTTTTGTTGCAAAATTTTCAATATGTAGTAGTGACAAGACTACTTTCATTTGTCCTTGGTGTACCTTTGCCTACCAGAAACTACCTTTTGGTTTGAGGAAATCTGGTGCGACTTTTCAGCACACCATGTCTTATGATTTTCACGATATCAAGCACATCGTACAACCATATATCGATGATCTATTGACCCATTCCATGTGTCGCCAAGATCACCCGACCCATCTTTGAGCCATTTTCCTTCGTTGTCGTTACTATTGTATATGTTTGAATGCACACAAATGTGTTTTTTGTGTGGAGTCTGACTGACTTCTGGGTTTTATTGTGTCACTTCATGGAATTAGGGTAGACCCTTTGAAGGTTGAGGCTATCCTTAATCTACCTCCTCCTTCCACACTTCTCCAGCTTCAAGTTTGCAAGGGAAGGCAAAATATTTGCGTCAATTCATTCCAAATTACACCAAGTTAACACAAGGATTTACTCGACTGTTGAAGAAAGGTTACGAGTTTTTTTGGGACGATACTACCAACAAAGCCTTCAAATATTTGAAACTTGTCTTAATTCGTACACCACTACTTTTCCCATTAGATTATAGTCGAGACTATTTCCTCTACCTTGTTTCTTTGGACTCTACCATTTCCATGGTTTTAGTCCAAGAAGATGATTCACATGATGAACAGGTAATTTACTATTTGATTCGGAGTCTCATGACCATCGAAGCCAAATACCTACATGTGGAGAAACTGGTCATGGAAAATGTTCAAGTTGTCCAACGTTTTCGTCATTATATCTTATTACATAAGACCACTTTCATTTCTGATTGCAACCCCATGCAACACATCCTCACTCGACAATTGTTGGGGGGCAAGTACTTCAAATGGATAATGATTCTCCAAGAGTTTGACCTAGAATTCAAATGCGCTAAGTCTAGTAAATATTTGGTTTTTGTCGAATTGACATGTGACCTTCCCTCAACTGAGACATCAAATGTGGCAAAGGATTCCTTACCTGATGAATCCCTTTTTTTGATCAGTTCTGATGACATTTGGTACAAAGATATTATCATTTATCTCCAGACTCAAATTTTTCGGCCCGACCTTTCTAGTATGGACCGTCGTCATATACAGTATCAAGCCCGTCAATACATAATTTTCAGTAACACTCTTTATCGCCGCGGTGTTGACTCTATTTTCCAATGATGTCTCACCTACGATGAGGCTGAGAAAGATTTGAATGAATGCCACTCTGGAGCATGTGGCGGTCATATGTCTGGGTATGCCACTACCCAAAATATCTTATGAGCACGATACTTATGGCCTTCTTTTATTAAATACTATATCACTACTATCCAGAAATGCCATGCTTGTCAAATGTATAATAACAAGATAAGATCTCATCCCTTTCCTTTACACCCTGTAGTTTCCATTGTTCCCTTCGTAAAATGGGGCATTGACTTCATGACATGTAACCCTCACTCGGCCAGGGGGTATGGATACATTATCGTAGTTGTATATTATTTCACTAAATGGGCCAAGGCAATGCCTATATTCGATAACACCAGGAAAAATGAAACATTGTTCATATTCAATCATATCATTACTCAGTTTAGTGTTCTCCAAGCTATCGTTACTGATCATAGTAGTCATTTTCAAAATTTCTTGATGTCTGAGCTTACTAAAAAGTTGGGACTTCGGCATGAAAAATCAACCCCCTATTATCGATAGGCCAATGGTCAGGTTGAAGCAATAAACAAAGTTCTTATTACTATGTTTCGATGAATGATAGGAATTCATAAGACAAGTTGGCACACGATGTTGTTTTCAACATTATGGGCCTACCAGACATCCGCCAAGTCTTCCATTGGATTCACACCTTTCAGTTGTTTTTTTGATTGAATGTGAGATACCATCTTTGAAACTATCCACTGAACTTCTCCCAAACACTTCTGCTGAAGAGGAACATATATTGTACCTGATGCAATTAGATGAAACCCCTCGTGATGCCACCCTGGTTATTGAAACTCAAAAAAAGCGTGTCAAAGCCCAATATGACAAACATGTCAAGCCACATGTTTTCTCTAAAGGTGATCTAGTTTTCCTCTACAAACAAGATTGTGATTTACTAGGGGTCGGAAAATTCGAGGCTATGTGGTGAGGCCCTTATGTTGTCAAATGAGTGTTGGAGAAGGGAGCCTATGAGTTAGTGGATTATGATGGAATTCCTTTGAGTGAACCCAGAAATGGGCTTTACTTGAAGAAGTACTATGTTTAAGTCATTTTTACATGAGTGCTTGTATTTTTACTGTATCATACTCTTGTGTTCTTTTTCACTGTTTGGTTTCGACCCCCAACTGCTTACCTTGCATTGTGCTTGGTTTCCAAATGTCGGTTTCTATGCTACCCTACATTAGCTTCGTCGATGGCGCTAGTCGTAGTAATCAGAACTTAGCATATTCTTCTTGGGAAATATACACACCTACGAACAAATTAATCAGTCTACATGGTGTTTGCCTCGGTCGTGCAACTAATAATATCGTGGAATATAGTGCAATCATCGAATTATTGACCGACATTGTTTCACTTGGAATCTGTCATCTTGTTGTATGAATTGATTCACAGTTAGTATCACTACAATTGAGTAATTTCTATGTTATCTAAAGTTCTAATTTGTTAAGGGTATATTTATGAATTCACCTCTTGGAACATCATTTTGATTACATTGAATATCAACACATTCCTATATGTCTAAATATTGTTGGAAATATTGTCATTGATGTCAATAGTCAATGTGATGATCTGTTGTTAATGATGAATTGCCATAGTTGAGATTGTCATTGATGTCAACAAGTATATCAGTCAGCAGAAGATGTCAAATGTGTGGAGAGATAGACAGCGCAAGATCAGGAGGAGGAGCGAACAATATAAGAGAATTGTATGAAGATCAAAGCTTAGAAGTACAAAAGCATTTTGTATCTATTGTTGATCACGATAGGATAAAAAATCCAATGATAAAAGATCAGGAGGGTTAGCGAATGAGGATCAAATCTCAGTAAGAATAAGTGCATTGCATTTGTATCATCGGGTTCCTTGGAAATTTTAAGAAGTCGACCATTGCACAGGAAATTGTGAGAAGTCTCAGTAGTCATCGGATTAAACCCGATTCCCATCAGCCGTCAGATCATGTCAATGTGGAAGGATAGGATAAGTGAGGTAAAGAGGTTGTGATTCAAAAGTGTTGAAACCCCGTCAGTCGTCGGATCACTGAGGCTATGGACCGTTGATGTATCAAGAAGCATTTTTTAAGTTTCATGGTCTTCGAGCGAGGCAACTCATATCATGAGTTCATGATATGAGAAATCGCGATGCACTCCTCTAGATTGGCCCTTGGTCACAGATAGTGGTCACATAGTCGAAGGATGAGGTTAAGGAAGGAGCTAGCATTCCTAGCCTCCATTTCAGCATTTCAGATACTGGGAGTTGGAGAAGTTAAGGAGACTCACGACAGAATCCCCGAAGTGAGGAATTGTGAAACACTTTGTGGATAACCGCATGGTCACCACTGATGGTCATGAGAAGGGAAGGAGCTAGTGCAGCCAAGCTCTATTTCGATGATCGCAACATGGAGTATCGAGACCCTCCATCACAAGAATGTCGAAATGTGAAATCATTATAAGATAAGGAGCGTCAATTTGAAGTACACAACGAGGACTGTTGGATCAGGGTTGTGGGTAAGTGAACCACGTCAGGAAGGACACGTGGCATAGTAAGACACTAACAAGTGTCAAGTTGATACATCATTTCAGGTACATGAAAATCATGAATATGAATGACACGTGGTAGCTAATAGGCTTGTGACACGTCAACAAGAGACGTCATCAAGTTACGTCACAATAAGAATCCTAAAATTACAACAACCATCCATCTCAATGCATGATTAAGTCATAGTCATCGATCTACAACAGTGGAATGATAGTGTAAGGATTAAAAAGTAACCATTGATCTGGTTCAGAGATGTAATGTGAGCCATTCAATTGTTTCGACGATATCATAATTGGGATTTTTGAACTGTTGGAGGTCATGAAGACATGAATGGAAAAGTATCGAAACTCCAATAACCACCCATATTCATGGGAATATGAACCATCTGATCTTTTCGACGATTTTGTGATCGTGAGTTTTGTAATATTGAAATTCACGATGACTCGAAGGGAAAAGTGTCGAAATCCCATCAGCCGTCCATCTCATCAGGAAATTGAATCGTGATCGTTGGAATGATAAATGCTCAGGAGCTCTTATTTCCTAAGCATGAGGTCACCGTCGTTGGTCATATGTGAATAAGAGTTTTAAAGGGATGTCTCTATAGTTGCTAAATCCCATGGTTCTGTATGGCACGGTCATATGAAATTGTTGTAAGGGAGCACCTCATACAGATTTCATTTGATAGAGAGTTACACCAAAAAAATATAGAGAACCGCTGAATGAGTGAATATGGTCTATTGGTGAACCTAGAACACAACAGTAACATGAGTACGATCTAATGAGTCAATCCATGTCTGTGATCAACTCATGAAAAAAATGAACCGATACATAGTCATTATTAAAAGAGAAGAAATCATGAAAATATGAATAAAGAATAAAAAGGAAAAATGATATTAATTAAAGTTTAATTATCATTTTAAATGAAAAGGTACAATGGTTCAAATAAAGGGACACGATGCTTTAAATTTCACACCCATTTGAAGAGTATATAAATGAGAAAAAGTGGTGAGAAGAATATGTCTCTGTGGTTCATATTAGAAGATCAGGAACAGGAGTAGAGTCCAAGATGACGAACTATTTGTTCTAAGGTGTCTTTCAATGTCTTATTGAAGATCAAGAACAGAAGAAGACAAAGCAACAGTTATGAAATCCAGTACTTGATACAGAAGAACATACAAGAAAAGGTTGATGCAAACAAGTAGAAATACAACAATGGTTGTATGAGTCAAATTCAGTGAAGTACAGAAGAGAATGATTAGCATTATAAACTAAGGTTGGTTAGGTGGTGCAAGGGTAGGTTGGATCCTGCAGGGGAGTTGGTGCTTCCTTGTCAATTGTAGCTGACTAAACAGGGGGCCATAGCCTCCTACTAGTAGGTGCTGGTGAACAGAGGGAGTTGGTGCTTCCTTGTCAGTTGTGGCTAACTAAACAGGGGGTTGAATCCTCCTACTAGTTGTTGCTGGTGAATGAGCGTGTGGGTGAATCCTTCTAGTTGTAGCTGGTAAATGGTGTGTGGCGGAATCCCTTCAGTTGTAGCTGAAGAAACTTGGGGAATGTCTCTCCATGATGTTGTATCTTGAAAATAGTTTTGTAAAAGAACTTTTTATTAATGATAAAAGAGTTGGTGGTTTTCCCTATTGGGTTCCACGATAAAATATTGTGTTCATAAGGGTTTGTTGTTCATCAAAAATTGCTTGTAGAAGTTGTAGAATATTAGAAAGAAGTTTGAGAAGTTGTGAATTTTAGAAAGAAGTTTGAGAAGTTAGACACCAAAATCAAGTTCTTGAACAACTCCATGACCCTGGATGAGAGTTTGGATAGTCGGAGATCACCATATGAAAAAACCGGTGTTGGCTACAACAAGGAAGAAATTAGAAATATCAAGAAACCTGATGCAAGTCCTTCATTTGTAAAAAGTGAAGACAGGTCTGATGCAAGTCTTTCTTTTATAAAAAGGGAAAGCAAGTATGATGTGAGCTCTTCATGTTCAAAGAATAAAAGAAACACTATAAAAATTAGAAGATCAGATCAAGGAAGACATCCAGAAGCTACTCATACACCTCAAAGTAAGTTCGTAAGAGAGACACCTTCATGGATTAATCAAAGAAGGTATGAGAGTGTCTTTAAAGGTTATTGTTTTTCTTGTAATGAATATGGCCATAAAGCCTTGGATTGCAGGCATCATGGAAGAAAACAATTTGGTAGGTTCAACAACAGTATAAGATGTTGGAACTGCAATCATATTGGACATATTGTTGCACATTGTTATATTATGAGATGCTATAGTTGTGGTGGATATGGCCACAAAACCTATAACTGTTGGAAATCAAGAAACAGTCTATGATAAATGCGTCATATAGGATGACAAAAAGAGTAAATAAGAAGACATGGAAAAGAAAATCTGAAGTAGAAAACAAGAAAGATGAAGAAAATATTGTTCCTGAAACTGATGAAGTTAATGATATGAGTTTGGAGGATGAAACTACTAATAAGGAATATTCTCAAGACAAGAATAAAGAAACTTTTGGTGCACATAATAATGACATTGATGATGAATCTCCAATGGTAAAACAAAAAAAATAATTGAGTGATGATTACATAAAAAATATTCCAATCCTATTTTAAATGGTACACTGAAACTCCTCCCAAAAGAAAAAGAAAAAAAATTGATCTTTGTCCAAGAAAGTTGCAAAGACTATGCTTAATAAAGCAAATTATCTGATGGATATTCCATCAATTAGTATTGATATTGGAGGAAAGTTGTAAGCACATCAGTACTCATATTGAACAAAGGTTGGCTCAGGATTAATAGTAGTAAAAATCTTTGTGAACCCTATTTTGGAAGAGCTCATTTGGTAAAATACTTCAAGGTCTTTGGAAGTAAGGGTTACATCAAAAGGCGTGATGATAATTTCGAAAATGTGATGCTAGATCTGATGAAGGTATCCTTATTGTATATGCTTCTACCAAGAAAGCATAAATATGTTACAATCTTAGGATACATAAGATTTTTGAGAGTACAGATTTCAAGGTGGATGATATACAAAAAAATTGGTATCCTAGTTAGAGATCAATGAGAATCGATGGACAGAACCAAGGGTTGTTTGAAGAATATGAACTAAAATTGCATAGTGTTTCAGTAAGACAACAGTTTCCACAACAACAACTGTATGATGTACAAAATGAGGTACATGACATCTTGTATAGAAAACAAGAGGAGAAACCCTGTCAAGAAAAACTACCCTTTTAGAAACAAAGGGGGAGAAAAGTGAAAACTCAAGGGAAGTTTTGGTTATAAAATAAGAAAGTAATTGATTAAGTTTTGAAAAGACTCGATCACTACAAAAAATTGGTATCAAGAAGACTACTCATATGAAACACAAAAATCCCAAGCAACTGAGATAAGAAGTTAGTAAATCAACAGGGGATAAAACCTTGTTAGGAAGAGCTACCTTTTCAGATATAAAAGGGGAGAGTAGTTAGAAGCAAAGAGAGAGCATATTGATAGGGGGAGTCATTCGTTTATGAAAGAAAAAGGTTGATTACAGGAGGAGCTACCAGTGGATAGAGAAGTACTTATACAGATAAATCATAAGAAAATAAACCCTTTTCCATTGATGTCAAAGGGGGAGAGAAACTTCATAAAAGGAAAAATTCATAAGAGGAAAGCATCATCACAGGGGGATTTTTGTATATGAAGTCAGTGTGTTGACCTCAATGACAAAGGGGGAGATTGTTGGAAATATTGTCATTGATGTCAACAGTCAATGTGATGATCTATTGTTAATGATAAATTACCATAGTTGAGATTGTCATTGATGTCAAAAGGTATATCAGTCAACAGAAGATGTCAACTGTGTGGAGAGATAGACAGCGCAAGCTCAGGAGGAGGAGCGAACAACATAAGAGAATTGTATGAAGATCAAAGCTCAGAAGTAAAAAATTATTTCATGTCTATTGTTGATCACGATAGGATCAACAATCCAATGATAAAGGCTTAGGAGGGTTAGCGAATGAGGATCAAAGCTTAGTAGGAAGAAGTGAATTTCATATGTATCATCAGGTTCCTTGGAAATTTTAAGAATTCGACCATTGCACAGGAAATTGTGAGAAGTCTCAACAGCCGTTATATTAAACTCGATTCTTGTCAGCCATCATATCATATTAATGTGGAAGGATAGGATAAGTGAGGTAAAGAGGCTGTGATTTCATAGTGTCGAAACCCCGTCAGTCGTCGGATCACCAAGGCTATGGACTGTTGATCTATCATGAAGCATTTTCAGCGTTTCACAGTCTTCGAGCGAGGCAACTCATATCATAAGTTCACGATATTCAAAATCAAGATGCACTCCTCTGGCTTGGCCCCTGGTCACATAGTCGAAGGATGAGGTTAAGGAAGGAGCTAGCGTTCCTAGCCTCCATTTTGAAATTTCATATACCGAGAGTTGGAGGAGTTAAGGAGACTCACAGAAGAATCCCTGAAGTGCGGAATTGTGAAGTGCTTTGTGGATAAGCGCCTGGTCACCACTGATGGTCACGAGAAGGGAAGGAGCTAGTGAAGCCAAGCTCTATTTCATTGATTGTGACATAGAGTGTCAAGACCCTTCATCACAAGAATTCTAAAATGCAAAATTGCGATAAGATAAGGACCGTTGATTTGGAGTACACAACGAGGACCGTTGAATCAGGGTTGTGGGTCAGTGAACCACGTCAGCAAGGACACATGGCATAGTAAGACACTGACAAGGGTCAAGTTGATACATCATTTCAGGTACGTGAAAATCATGAATATGAATGACACGTGGCAGCTAATAGGCTTGTGACACATCAACAAGAGACATCAGCAAGTTACGTCACAATAAGAATCCTGAAATTATGACAGTCATCCATCTCAATGCATGATTAAGTCATAGCCGTCGATCTACAACAGTGGAAGGATAGTGTAAGGATTAAACACTAACCATTGATCTGGTTTAGAGATGTAATGTGAGTTGTCTGATCGTTTCAGCGATATCATAATCGAGATTTTTGAATTGTTGGAGGTCATGAAGACCCGAATGGAAAAGTGTCGAAACTCCAACAACCATCCATATCAGTGGGGAATATGAACCGTACAATTGTTTTGACGATTTTGTGATCATGATTTTTGTAATATTGAAAGTCACGATGACTCGAAGGGCAAAATGTCAAAATCCCGTCAGCTGTCCATCTCGTCAAGAAATTTAATTATGACCGTTGGAACGATAAACACTCAGGAGCTCGTATTGCCTAAGCGTGAGGTCAGCACTGTTGGTCATATGCAAATAATATTTTTAAAGGGATGTCTCTATAGTTGCTAAATCCCATGGTTCTATATGGCACGATCATATGAAATGGTTTGAAGGGAGTGCCTCATACATTTTTCATTTGACAGAGAGTTACACCAGAACAATACAGAGAATCGATAAATGATCAAATATGGTATGTTGGTGAACCGATAATGTAGTAGTAACATGAGTATGATCTAATGAGTCGATCCATGCCTGTGATCAAATCATGACAAAAATGAACCAATACACAGTCATGATTAAAAAATAATAAATCATGAAAATATGAATAAAGAATAAAAAGGAAAAATGATATTAATTAAAGTTTAATTATCATTTTAAATGAAAAGGTACAATGGTTCAAATAAAGGGACACGGTGTTTTAAATTTCACACCCGTTTGAAGAGTATATAAACGAGAAAAAGTGGTGAGAAGAATGTGTCTCTGTGGTTCATATTAGAAGATCAGGAACAGGAGCAAAGTCCAAGATGAAGAACTTTTTGTTCTAAGGTGTATGTCAATGTCTTATTGAAGATCAAGAACAGAAGAAGACAAAGCAACAGTTATGAAATCCAGTACTTGATACAGAAGACCATACAAGAAAAGGTTGATGCAGACAAGTAGAAATACAACAATGGCTGTATGAGTCAAATTCAGTGAAGTACATAAGAGAATGAATAACATTATAAACTATGGGTGGCGCAAGGGCAGGTTGGAGCTTGCAGGGGAGTTGGTGCTTCCTTGTCAGTTGTAGTCGACTAAACAGGGGGTCGTAGCCTCCTACCCGTTGGTGCTAGTGAACAGAGGGAGTTGGTGCTTCCTTGTTAGTTGTGGCTGACTAAACAGGGGTTGAAGCCTCCTACCAGTTGTTGTTGGAGAATGAGGGTGTGGGTGCATCCTTCCAGTTGTAGCTAGTAAATGGGGTGTGGCAGCATCCCTTCTGTTGTAGATGAAGAAACTTGGGGAATTTATCTCCATCAAGTTGTAGCTTGAAAACAGTTTTGTAAAAGAACTTTTTATTAATGAGAAAAGAGTTAGTGGCTTTCCCTGTTGGGTTCCACGATAAAATATTGGGTTCATAAGGGTTTTTTGTTCATCATATATTGCTTAATTAAATAATTAATATGTGTGCTTAATATGGATGAAGATAAAAAGAAAAAGTAGGCAATACTGATTCACCCCCCCCCCCTTCTCAGTATTTCTGGATATTCCATCAAATACATTAACAGACACATTAGCTAATTATGTGTTAGACAGAAATTTGAGACATTTATAAATCCAATCACATTTTGTATATAAAGCAAGTACGTCAGCAAGAGCCTCATGTATATATAACGATAAAAATTTTACAAAAAGTGTTTTTGTCCGAAGACCAAAATATCAAAAATGTGAATCACATGGCTTCATATACAAAAAAAACATCAAGGATGTTGCTCACGATAACACATGGCTGCCCATGCTACCCTACGGAGATGTCGACTGATAGAACCAAAGACACCCATTGTATGGCACTGGTAATGTCTTGGGATCTCATCAATGGATATATCCAGGACATCTACTGTCAAACCCTCCAAGTTTTGCTCAATACCCTCGTAGTCAGCAGCGACCAATCTTGCTACCTCGACTCTCTCCCCTCACCTCTGGATGGGGGATGTACCTGGAGGACTTTGAGGTCCCACATCTGCATTGTCAAAGATTTTTTATTATTCATTGAATTAAGAATATAAAAACATTTCATATTTCAAAAATATATAAAAACATTATAAAAACAAAATGTGCTTCTTACCTAAGTTCCCCCATTGAGAACCTTCAGGAAGAACCAAGTTTGGGTCACCTCTGAAGTCCAAGATGGCATATGCATAATCATCTACCATAAGTAGCTAGGGGCTCAACCAATTGAAGAACACGTCATTATATCTAACGATAGGACAAGTCACATGTTGAGCCATGAGGTCACATCACCTCTTCATTCTTGGATCTTCAGGGGTCGGTATGCCCCACTGTACCTGTAGGCGCAAGTGTGGAACCCTCTCCAGGAATAAGGACACCAAAATTGACCCGTATCCAAATTGTTTCATTTCACCTTTCCTATACTTGTTCAACTGTTTCTTCATGATCCTAAGGACCCTGTCACACCAGTTAAAGACTTGGGGCTCCATGCACTCTACTGCATACTGGAAGTAGCTCTGAAGAGCCATATGAGGAGATGCACTCCCATCCATATGTGATATGGTGAAAAGGATGGTCCGTAAGGGTAAGCCCCGGACATCCCTAATAGAGCACTTGCCACTACATCTCTCAGCCTCTGGTACACAATATTTCCGAATGTACTCATTCATCGACAAACCACCACCCCTACTACCTATCAATGTCACACGGGACCCATGGCGAGACAACCCCGTCAAAAATAGATATCCTCGATATCTAGACTAAGTATGTGGGCCCCCACATGGAATACCTACTGATCCACATCCCATATGTGGACTAAATATTCAAGCAACCTCAATTGGTCCCTCATGCCCTGAATTTTGAAGAACTTTAGTAGCCCACACTGCTGGAGGGAATTCACTGTTCCTAGGTCATTCCGGACGAAGTAATTTTCGTCCTCATGTTCTCTCTCCCTCTACTCCAACATTATGACTGTCAAAAGACTACATTGGAGCCACAAGGAGAAGTTAGCATCTTTATTTTGCCTCCCTGGAAGTTTTTATTGGCCAAACATCCATAAGATATTTTTGAGTTGCGCACGACGCAGGTGAAAGCATCCACAAAGTGTGGAATCATCGTAGGGAAGCCATAGCGCCACTTGTGGAGAACTGGGATCACTGCAGGGCATGATATAAGGTGCCTGCGGTGACCTCCACATGGAAATACCCTCATGCATTCAGCTCAAAAAATCTACTTTTAACCAATGAAATAAAAAATTAATCCATAGAAAATGAAGAAGACAAGAAGATTACCTATTTAGTGAAGAACGTTCGCCAAATGACTAATCGTGCCTCTCGCAATCTGCAGTGCAAGTTTGAGGTAAAATGGGGGTTTTGGGGCAAGTTTTGGGTGAAATAACAATGGAATGGTAAAAATAAGTTTTTACCCATATTTATTAACCTTTTAACTTTTCCATTCATATTTTATATTATTTTATGCATTTCTCTTAGACCCTAAAGTCCTAACGACATTGTAAGTGCTTGAATTTTCGTAGGTGAGAGATCTGGGAGTGTGAATGATGAAACACAAATACATTTTTTGGTTTTTTTTTACATTTTTCACATGTACAGATCCTTTTAGGGTTTTTCAGAAAAAATCTCGAGCTTAGGTTTTGTTCCTTCTCATGCTCGTAAATCAATGAGAACAGAACTGAGTATACTTTTGTCATCTTTTTTGTACTCGTGATGGTAACATGAAAACATGACACCCATGGAGTATCCTTTAAGCTCTTTTCATGCTCTGTAAAAGCAAAAATATTGTCGAGCAACCTTGTTCTTTTCATGCTCGTAAAAGTATTTGAAGAAAACATTTGATGGGTGATAGTTTATCACTTTTTCAATATCATTAAACTCATTTACGAAAAAGGAACTGAGAGAGTTCTCTTTAAGTGTTGTTCAGACTCTCTAAACATGAAAAACCCTCGAGTTTTTTCTTTTTGGACTCGTTAAACAAACATCAAAAAACCTATATGGAACTGAACCACTCCTTCTTAAGGTTCGTTAAACATACTCCGAGGGACTCGTCCGAAGGATGAGCTTACATCAACAAGAATATGTCATCATCTTCAATCTTGCGTAAAAATAAAGAGGTACTCGCCATAAATGGTGGGGGGGGATTTGAGAAAGAACTCTTTTTATGCATTTGTGTTAGTGGCAGTAATAGTCTCTCTTGAACACGAGACCCCCTTCATCATTGTATCCGAGTTGGGAAATCCATTTGTCTCTCGTTTGGCCTTCCACAAGTTCATATATTGGGTCGTTCTTGAGTCAATGTTGCCAAGACCATTTTCGTGTCGTTCATATGTTCAAGAGAAGTCCAACCTTAAAAAATCCCTCTATCGAGTCGGCCATCTACAGTTATCAATTCCTACCATGTCGTCCTTCCCTTTCTCAGTTTCAAATCATTTTCATACTTTGATATACCTTAAATCTATTACTTATTTCATGTCTTTGATAGGGGATACATCAAGGCCCTCCTGTGACGAGTATGTTCTTGTCAACTTCAACTCATTATCTAAGAACAAGACTTAGAAATCATTTAGCACCTTAGAGCCTGCATGCCTCAATGGAAAGTCTCTTCGCTTTTGACAGTGGGTTCACATCATCGACCCCTGATCAAGAGATTCCATCGAGCATTCAAATTCGACTCATTTATTCACGTTCATTGGATTGCACTAAGGTACCTTGGTAGTCATTGACATCAATGGTAATTTCCCTCACACTTGTTAACGGTTTTCATCAATGGATGGTAATCAAGTGGTTTCTACCATGTTCGACTTCAACACCTGTAATCGCATGGATAGATTTGTACTTACGAACGATGGGATTGAAGACCCTGGATCTCATTATTTTGGTCCACGTTGGGAGGGAGTATTCATTATTTGTATTGACACATAGATCCACTTTGTATGTCTCATGGCTATGTATGAATTTGAGTTTTCTAGAGCGTAGATTCACAGTGTATTCTTGGTAGCTATGAAGAATCTTAATTTCATGGATCCACGATGTATGATTGGTGTCCATGACTGACATTTATGATTTAAATCACTTATAGTCTAAGCATGGGAATGGCTACCTCAGAAATGGTATGATATTATGTAGATGCTTGGTTGTTTGCAGGTTCCCTATTGGTGCGCTCCTTGTTTCTGACACACACACATTCTACAAAGTATTTCGGCTGTCACGAGTTCCAGCCTCATACTTTGGGGGGCATTCTATTACACATTATTTTGGTTACCCTAGTGATATTTTTACAACATGTGTTTAGGTTCCCAAAAAAACCTTTCTTCATCAGAAAAGTGACTGGCTTTCTCTTCTAAAAAACCTTATTAAAGAAGATATCCATAGTCTGCACTATATGCAGGGTGCAGAGATGCCTAATCATTGCATTCTGTCCCGAGACTGGTTTGGGACGTTTCCGCAGGCTTTCCTATAGCCAGGGTGCGACGATGCTAAAATACTAAGAAAAGGTCAAGGTTCACGAAATTTCTAGAAGGGAATCTTCTAGAATGTGAGGTGGCATCAATATGGTTTGGATCCTACTCACTTCTCTTATTTGTTGGGATCATCCTAATTTCTTTAACCATATCTCTTTATCTTATATAAGGATGGATTTCTCATGGAAAAGGTTAAGCTAGGAATTAAGGTTAATGAAGGAATAGGCTGAGAATTGTGTGAGGAATTCTACTTCAATTGATTCTTGAGGTCTTCATTTCAGTCCATCAAGTTATTGTGGATCTTCTTCATGCAAGTTTGGAGCAAGTGTGTGTTGGAGAAAAGGGCCATTGAAAGGGAACCTTGCAACATCAAGATTGTTTGGTTGTATCTTTCACTTTTACTTAATATAATACATTGGCATGTTTCTTTCCCATAAAATCATTCTCATTTTATTACACGACTCCTTGATCACATGCATAAGTTTTCATTGAATATACTATTATTGTTTTCACTTTGGTTGGTGTGTGATTCATTGCAGGTCCAATATCACAAGAGCACCGGAGTGGAGTGAGGACAACAAAGATATAAGGAAGCGATATTCAAAGGTATGTCACTCATCTCTTGTTTGATAGTAAATTCAATGATTAGAGCTTAGGGAAAGCGTCATGTCCTATCTTGTTTTGTTCTAGATCTAGGTGGATCTAGGGAGATCAGTTTATGTCCACATTTACCGATTAATCCAATAACAAACACCTTCTCTATCTACTCACCCTGAGACAATGTCAATTTTTTATTTTTCCCATCTCTTGTTATTCTCATACCAAGGATTTTCTTTGCAGCACCCAAATCCTTCATCACAAATGAACTAACTAATTTCTTCTTAAGAACATTTATATCCTACTTATTAGAACCTGTAACAAGCATTCCATCTACATACAATAGAAAGATAATATAACTTCCATTTTCTAGCCTTTTAAAATAAACATTGTGATCAGAATGACATCTACTATAGTCTTGTTATGTCATAAACCTATCAAAATTCAAATACCACTGCCTTGGATATTTCTTTAGTCCATACAATCTCTTCTTCATCCTGCATACAAAGTTTTCCTTCACTTTGACCTCATACCCCTATGGTTGCTTCATATAAATCTCTTCCTCCAAATCTCCATGGAGAAAAGTTGTTTTTACATATAACTGTTCAAGATGTAAATATTCTACTACCACGAGACTTAAAATAGTCCTAATTGAAGTCATCTTAACAACATGAGAAAATGTTTCATCAAAATATATACCTTTCTGTTGTTAAAACCCCTTTACAACAAGTCTATCCTTGTACCTCTTTTTGCCTCCATCTTCTTCCTTCAACTTGTAAACCCATTTATTCTACAATGCTCTTTTTCCTGCAGGAAACTGAACCAAGTCCCAGGTATGGTTGTTTACCAAGGAATACATTTCCTCTTTCATGCCTTGATCCCACTTGTTTTTAGTGTCTACCTGCATTGCCTCTTCATAACATTCTGGTTCACCAGAATCAATCAACATCAAATAATACAATGAAGGAGAGTATCATTCAGGGGGTCTACTTAACCTGGTAGATATTCTAACAACAATTGTAGGAGTTTAGGTACCTATTTTAGATGTCCTTTCTTCCCACAATTCCATCATTCTATCTTTCCCAGTCTGGATTTGGATCTTCCCTTTCTAGAATTCCCACGGTTCCCTGAGCCCTTTCCTCTATCCTTTTGTCTTCCCCTGTTCTCCATTTTTATTGCATTACATGATGTCTCACCTATTATTTTTCATCGCATTTCCTCTCTAAGGATAACMCCAACAACATCATCAAATTTTAGAGTGTTTGAACCAGAGACAAAGTTACATACAACCATGACCAAGCCATTCCATCTTTCTGGAAATGAGCACAAGATTACAAGAGACCTGACCTCATCATCAAAGTCCACTTTTATAGAAATTAGCTTATTAGTAACCATATTAAATTCATTTAAATGATCTGCAATAGACCCACCTTCTGACATCTTCATATTAAATAATCGCTTCATTAGAAATACCTTATTGGACACCAAGGGTTTTTCATAAGGTTTATCCAATGAATCCATCAACTCCTTCATTTTATTTTCTTTCGAAATATTGATAACTATCGACGGTGGCAGGCTTAGCCGTATCGTTCCTAGTGCTTTTCTGTCAAGAAACTCCCATTCTTCGTCCTTCATGGTTGTCAACTTCTTTTCTATTCCACCCAATGGAAGGAATAGATCCTTTTGATATAAATAATCTTCCATCTGCATATTCCATAACTGGTAGTTTTGGTAGTTAAATTTCTCGACCCTACACTTTCCATATTCCACCATTGCTCCTACTCGAACCAGGAACCCTCTTTTCCCGTGAGTTACCTTTCGCTCTGATACTAGTTGCCATAAAACAGGATCGCAGAGCAATAAAATAAAACAAATGAGGAAATCAAACACAAAATATACACAATATAATAGAGACATAGATATACATGGTTTAGCCAATTTGGGCTATTCCCACTAGAGAAATTGCCAGGTCCTTCCTTTTTATTATCCAAAAAAATTAAGGGATACAACCTACAACACATCCACTATAACTTCCTCTTCTTTCTCTCACAGTCTCCTCTCTCAGAATACAATATTCATGATAATACACAACCACAATATAATTCCCTTATAAAAGAGGGTTTCCTTCTAGGGGAAAAAACCCTAAAATAACTTTTATCATCAGATCTGCGACCTTATAATGAACGGTCTAGATTGAATATGAAATTACACAATCAACAAATTTTAGACACATATCACCTTGTGAGAGGAATAAGTAGTTATGTTCATCTCTTAGGGTTTCAATAAACAAGACTTCTTGCAACAAAATAAAAATTTCACCATGAACATTAATAGCATAGAAATTAATTGCATAAATTTACTTACTTCATCTAAGAAACCAAGAGAATTTCACCCTAATTGCATAAATATCCATCAAAATAAACAAAACCATCCATAAATAATCCTTCCAAGCACAACACATGAGAGAGAAAGAGCTATTAACCCCTAAGGGTCGGAAATTTCAGAAGTAGTGCCTCAAAAAGGTGAGGAATGATGATCCCAAAAATGAAATGAGTTCTAGAATTTTTATATGAGGCCTAACGCCTCACTTTTTTCCACAAACATAAAATAAAATTCAATTTAAATGCATTCAACCCCTCATTTAATCTTTACAAGTGCAACAAATACAAAATGCAGTCAAAATATCCCACACATGTGAGATGTCAAGGTATCTTGGCCATGAAGAAGGCCTCCAAAGGCCATGTGTCATGAATTCGAAGCAAGGTGGGAGAAAGTGATGTCTCTCCTCACCAAAATTTATGCCATGCATCATCAGTACCCCATGTGTGCATCAAACCCTATATTCATCACTACCTAGAAGGTGGCATCATCACCATAATAAGGGCAAGTCCATGATCTAGGTGTTTTTTCTACACCCTGGGAGTTGCATATCACTCTACACTGTCTCTAACTACATGTTGTTATAGCATCCCTGATCCTGGTACAAAATAAGTCTTGGGGTACTTCTCCCAACCTATTGGGCTTCCATCATATCTATGTGAAACCATGATTGAATATGCTCCTACCAAGCCCATATGTTCATCATTTAGGGTTCCAAGGGTGTGAGAGATGATTTTTAAGGGTGGCGAGTCACTGTATGACCCACTGGTCTCCATCATACATGCCAAAGTCCTACAATAAAGTTACAATGTCCTTGGTACAATCCCAAGGAATCCCTCAAAGAACCATATCAGGGCCATCCAAGACAAATCAAATCATAAAAACATGGTTAGCCAAAGTTCATAAGAAACATTAGTCCCTAAAGCATTCAAAGTAAGCTACAACTTAAGGTATAAGCCATGTAAGGAAATTCATCCCAGTAACCCTTTCAGGCATCATACCAGCCTGAGACCCCATGTGACTTTACAAGTTTAAGTATGGGAGGGACTTCATCTAACCCTATTAGGTGTGCCACCTAGACAAGAAATAAAATAAACCAGGTAGAGAGATAGGTCTCGAGGGTGACATGAAAAGTAAAAATCCTTCAAGAGTAAGTGTGATGGTGATACGGTTTTATGGATTAATTAATGGCTCATGGTGTCATTAAATCTATTTCTATGAGTGTATTTATGGAGGGTGTGCTTTCTCTTGAGTCACCCTGTTGTGCTACTTATATGATTAGTATAATGCACTCATTAATTATCAATCCAGGATTCGTAATCAATAGAGTTACAACACACCAGTAAGAAAGGTAATTCCAATGTCATGAGTATAGAACTATTCTAGATTATGCATGCTGGAAACAAAGCAAACTAGAAAACCAAAACACACTTTGGTTGTCTTTCACAGAGAAGCTATCTACTCCATTATGGCACATGCAAGTATGAGATGGAGTTCTTTGACATATCAACTAAGTTATCTGACCCAAAAAGCTAACTATGCAATCACACTTCTGAAAGGGAAATCACACATCAATCATCAAGACATAGCATGGGTAGGTCAATAGTCAATATACTAAGTATGTTGTGGTTCGCAATGTGTTGTTGTGAAATTCACTAGTTCTCCTTCAAATATGTCTGAGTACTGCTGCCAACATTCATGTCCATGAAACAAAATCAAATTCATAAAAATAGAAACAGAGCATATGCAAAATAGAGTAAGTAAAGATCTCTAAGCAATCATATAATCGAAACCCTAAACTGAACTATACTGCTATCATTTGAAAGGATCAAAGCTTCAGCTAGTCTAACATTTATATTATTGAAATCAACTACTAACACTAATCTATAAGGATGCTGACCTTTGTTGGGTAGTGGGCCCTTGCCGCTTCAACAGGTCAGTGACTAGAGTCTACAATAAGCTTGCTTTCAATCCACACATTACTCTTACTCAAACTTCAAAACATAGAATTAAACTATGCTAACAACTCAACTCACATTCATTCATAAATGATCAAGACATGGAGATAAATGATGTCCTTCTATTAAAATTCAACTCAGAATATGTTCTACAATATGTAACGCTGCTTCACATGCTGTGTTATGCTAACTCTCTACTACTTCAACCATCATTGCCATGACTATTTAAACAATCTTAGTCATTAAATACAAGGAGGTTAAATTTTTACCAGATCAGTCAATTGTCAAATTTATATATTCGGTTACATATTTTAAGCTTCATCCTCATGACACAAAGTGTATGAGGATGAAGCAATAAACAAACTAGCTTAACATAGCCTGGTTAGAGCTTTGATGATTCAAAAAACATCCAACAATTATCTTGGGCACGATCTGGAGCTAAACTTGGTATATTTTGCTTCCTGTATTGGTACCGGATCGTGATAGGTGAGATTTGGTAAATGGTACCAGATCCGAACAACATGAAAGTGGTTGGTACCGAACTAGAACAGTCTATGGCCGTTGGTACCAGATCACGACAGTGAATGGTTCGGTAGCAGATCTTAATGGAAGGTGCGCTTGGTACTATATTCAGACAGTGGCAATCTGGCGGATAAGTACCGGATGACTGAGATGATACAACAATGTTGGACTCATCTAGAGGTCAAAGGTTACACATGGAAATTTAAAACATTAGTACATGAAACATTTAGTCTCCTAGCTCAATAAACCACAAAATGCATGAATTCAATTATACTTTACTTTATGACCTCATCAATGTCTAATGGTAGTGTTCTTTGTAATTTATCCAAGCTTAGGTAGGCCAAAAAGGTATAAATGAGGAGTATAATAGGGTAGTGGGTATGTCAATTTAGAGGCTCAACACACCCCATATTTACACTTTTTTTTTCCAAACCCCTTTATTAGCCATATTTCTAGTCCACTTTATCATATTTGCAAGTCCTGTTTTATAAGGTTTCAAGATTTAACATTTCTATTTGGGATCGAGGTGAGCATTGAAAGAGTAGAGCTCAAGTTTGGACTAGATTATGTTAGTCATTTCTTGCTATCTTTCCTTTATTTCTTTAGCATCAATTTCTTGTTATTTTAATAGAAGATACAATCAACCTCTAGGGCTTCATCCCCTCTTCTCATGAGAGAATGGACCATGACCCATTTCCAAAGTTTATTACACTATATGAGAGGCTCCAATATGGTAAGTGTCAATTATGGTGGGGAACGAAATGTTACCCTTGTGAGGGCCCCCCAGTAGTACCCCTTTTCCTTGGGCTATGACAACACATGACTATGGAATAAAAGCTAACCACTAAGGTGAAACAATGAAACTGACACAATTTCCCAAATTAGTGATCCATTATCCAACTTCAACCCAAGATTCGCATCCACATGCCCAAAAAATTAAGCACAACACTTTGCATGAAAGAAGGACTAACATACCTCATGGTGAAAATGGATTACCATCTCCCATACTTTAGGTTTCTTGGATGTGATCATCATCATCATAGTCAAGATCATTTTCTCCATTTTGGGCCACAATACATGATCTCCTCTAGTTACCCC
>JZKD02S1832442.1:291500-305487 GCA_000966675.3 Picea glauca
TTGTTCTTTGTCTACAAGAAGGTCCTCCATCTTGAGCTTCCATAGCTCAAAGTTTTTACTGTTGAACTTCTCTATCTCGATTCTAGATGAGCTCACCATTCCTCTTTCTTTACTCAAATCTCCACTGCAAAAGCTCCCACTAAACCCAGGTTTATCACAGACCCAAGATAAACTTGATCTATCAAGACCGAACCAAACCCTCAGCAACAAAGGTGTCTCTCTGAAGCCAAAAATGAGCTCTGATACCACATGTAAGTTTTAAACCTACGAAGTAAATCAATTCATATAGATTCTTAAGCAATACATAAATTAATCAATCGCTCATACACAAAGTACACAGAGATTTTATACCGGAAACCCTCTACTGGGAAAACCTTTCTTATTTTCATTATATCGAATTTCACCATTCGCCATACAATATATACAATGTTTTTAGGTATTTCGTAGATACCAAAACCCTAATCCCTTAATCTGGGATTAATTTACAAATCAGCCAAAAATAGCAAAAACCACCCAAAAAAAAAAATTTGGGGCGCTGCCCCGAACGCTGCGTGTAACCAGGGTGGGGCATACCTGCCCCCCCCTGGGACACCCTAGGAAAGTGCCCGACGCACACAGTAGAGCTCTAGGTGAAGTTATCATCAAATGCAGTTGTCATATCTGACGCACCCACACACACACACATGCAAAGAATATAACACATACCCAACAATGAATAGTAATCGTTATCCTCCCCTCCCATTATCTCATTTTCCACTAATTACAAATCCTATCACCTTCCCATCTCATTTTTCACCCCCTATTCTAAGATTGATTGCAGTCAAGGAAATTTCTATGTTAAATTGGATGAAAGTGGCAGTGTCTTGGGTGGATAACAATGAGGTTTTATTGGTTGTTTTACAATTGATTGTTGTTTTCTTTGATTATTGGCCATGTCTTATTCCCTTTCATTAATATCATATTTTCTCTCAATACAAACCTCTCACATGTCCCAGGACCCTTTTTCACTCCCCTGTTCATTGATTAGTGGTAAAAAACATTGTATGGATTTGGATTGCATGAGTCTGATACATTCTGAGCCAAATCTATTTCATATTTTCAAGAGTTATCATGCATGGTTATTTAAAATACTATTTTCTAATCAATAACAAATTTAGGATGAGTTTTTTCAGTCAAAGAATCCATGGCCGAGGAAACAAAGGTAGAGGTAAGTGGAACCGAGGCCCAAGAAGGCCCAATTTCTCTATACATTTTGACGTTGATTCATAAGAGCTTGGTCAATTGTTTCATGTTGGATTCTTTAACTGGATTGGGTAGGGAATAATCCAACCTAGGCCTGAAAGGTCTCCTTTCCAAGCCCCGCAAGCCCTCGGTATCCTCGTACCTCCTCATGTATCATTACAACCATAGGTCCCTGAAAATGATGGATGTAAGGAGATTGTCCACCCGACAGTCTCCCAACATCGTGGCTGGCCCAAATTTTCCTTGCCTTCTCCTCCGCCTTTGAACCCCATTTTCCAAGCTACCCCTGACTATTCACCAGTGCAATCCTCCCATGATAGCAAGAGATTAAAAACTGAGGCCCACCATGCCCTTGAGAAAGGAATAGCAGCTGCTAACCCCTCCCCACTCTCCAATGGCTCGAAAACATATGTGTCTTCCTGGATTCATTTGAGGGATGATTGTTCCCACGTGATCAACGAGATTAAGCCTAAAGTCTCTGCACATAGAAAGGCAAATTCAGGAAAATCAAGAGGTGACAACAACAACCAAGGAGGGGTTGCATCATAGACTGGGAAATACGGTTTCTGAGTTTTATATCATCTATTATTTTATGACAGTTGACTTCATCAATCTTTGGACAACATGTTTATTTTGGATATATGAGTATTATTTTTTGAAACAATGTCAAATTTCATGAGCTAAAATTTCCAAAATTAAATATGTTGATGGGAGACACAAGGAGGTGTGTTTTCTTAACTAATGGTTATGTTATGATTGTCATGATTGTCATCACTAAAGGGAGTCACAAGTGGTCCCACCTACTAGTTATTATTTATTATGACCGTTATTATAATTATTACTTTTCCCCCTAACTAAAGTTAATTGATTTTTTTAATTAACTTAACTAATGAGTTGGTTTAACTACTTCAACCAATTCTAACTTGTTAAAAGCAAAAGAAAAGGGAGGAACAAAGGAGGATAGAAGGAGAAGCATGCTAAGGTTTGTTCTTTGAGTTTATGTTGAGATAGTTCAATTTTCATTCATTTGTACATTCATCACAGCCTAATTCTCTTTTGTGATAACATGGTCTTATTGTAGACAACATATTTAGGGTTGAATCAAATCATTCAGAAACTTGTTTTAAGAGGTGTTGATGTATCTTTGATAGTCTGTGTAGACTTGTATGTTTGTGAATTAATTTTCATGACTGATAAAGGCTATTGTGCAGAGTTGAGTGGGCATCAATCTGTGCAAGATGATCCAGCTTTTAGAGTTCAGTTTTGGAGTTTTGTCAGAGGTCCTTTTGTATGTTCCATAGGGGATGTCTAAGTTTGACTTTGGTCCAAGATTTCTGTATGAGATTTTGTAAATAAAATGACTCTTTGGTGAATTGGAATGAATTAAAGTATTTCTTTATGTCTCAATTGTCTTGATTATGATCTTGGTGTCTTTACTTATGTTCTTAAATTTATTTCAACAACTGTTATATTCATAAAATTACATAAAAAGTAAATTTACAGCAAGCTTTTTTTTTATAAAAGACTAGCCTAAGCACTTGTAATTAATACTTGTGAGTTAGGATGTTCATTTTGTTGGCTATAAACATAGGGTGATATTCTCATATACTTTTCTTTAGCCAAGTAAAGTCTGAAAATGATTGAGTAAGATCAATTCATATCTTTTCCTCAACATTTATTTGGCGACCACACTGAGGAAATATTCGATATCTCTCCGATTGATTTTTATACTCGATTTTCATTGATACATCTTTCTTTTTCTGTTATTGATTCCTTGACTGTTTTTCTATTCATGATTGTTCCTGTTGCAAGGAAGCCCAATCTTGAGCCCGGTCTCCAAGACCAGACCAGTATTTCTTTGAACCTATTTCATACTATTTTAGACACTGCTAGGACCCATGCTGAGCTTAACTCTTTTTGGGTAGCAATTGAACGAGATATTAGTGTCCAAGAACAGTTGCAAGGTGGGCGTAGGCAACCTAGAAATCAACAGTAACCTTTTGTTTCTTCAGTTTTGGCCTTACTTTCATGTCCCTAGATTCTCGTTCTTCTAGAAGAAGAAGAGGCTTGTCACCTAAAATTAGTCCTATTGTCGAAATAGGAAGAAGAAATGTAGTGTTATATGTACAACAAGGTGATATAAGGAGGACTTTATTTGATTCATCCAGATCATGTTTCTTCCCTTCATATCTCATCCACAAGATGGCATCTAGTGGTGGTTCTGGTGGCACTGGAAGTGCTTCATCTTCCCAATATTCATCGTCTTTAGTGATTAGTAACTTGTACAACCACCATATCCCGGTCCAATCTACGAAAAACCGCACCAAAGTCATTAAAAAGTATGGGCTTTTTTAGTTTGATGAATATGCCACAAACACACCATGGAATGTGTCCTCTCCTATTAACTTAGCACCTTCTAGTTGCCCACTTTCGAAGTTTAAAGATCATTTGCCTAATTTTTCAGGGAATAACACTTTCAGTACCAATGAACACCTAGTGGATTTTTCTAACGCTTATGATATCATAGGGGCTAATGACAATGACAATTACATGCGCTTGTTTGTCAATTCCTTGAAAGGAAAGGTTGTGGACGACTTCTTTGACCTTCCTCCTAAGCTCCTGTCTACTTGGGATGAATTAATCTATTGGTTCCAGTCCACTTGTGGGCAATCCAAAATCCCTATTGAGAAGTTAAGAGAATACAATAATGTTACCTACAAGGAGGGTGATACTATCAAGTCTTTCAACTTGCATTTCACCAAATTGTACAATCAAATCCCCGAACTTATCCACCCCTAGAACCAAGCTGCTTTCATGCATTACTACAATGCATTGCCTTCTCCCTACCTCCACAGGATTGAGGGAAAATCCATTGATAATCTCAGTTCCTCTTTACATACCTGTTCAGAGTATGAAGAACAACTTGAAAGAACTCGTCTTCCCCAGGGAGAATCAGTTAAGCAGACAAACATGTCCACTCTCTTGCAACTAGTACAAGATATGAACAATCGAATGATAGAATTTGAGAGGAAGGGTATTGTTTCCCCTCTCACCCCTGGAGTTTCATCCTCCTCTACACCCCTCTTTAGAAACCCAGTCGAAAACAATTTTCAGCTCAAGGCTATCTTTCTTTGGAGTTGGTTTAACCTTTGCGAGGAACACCACGAAGAAACTACATGTGAGGTAAAGAAGAGTGTCATATATAATATCTATGGTAAGAGACCAGAAGCTACGATCGTTTTCCTAGACTTTGTGGAGCCAGAGGATGTCATGGTTATCAATATTATAAACAAAGCCTACACTCGCAAGGGAAAATTTGATCCTCCCCGCAGTTATTCTAGCTCAAGTCTGTCCTCAACTGTCTTCGTGCCCTAGGTTCCTAAAATTCTTGAGAGTCAAGGAATCACTCCCTCTCCCCGCTCTTCCAAATACAATATCTTGAATCAATTGGCCAACATCAAAAAAGATGTAACCCTCTTAGACATGGTTGTCATCCCTGAACAATAGATGCATCTGAAACAATTCATGGAAGGAAAAGCTTCCATTGTAGCCGATATTTCCGAAGAGGTAGATGCAGAGGATTCTTTTGTAAATAAAGTAGGTGTAAATAACTTTAGATACCCTGTAAAAAAAAACCCTTTTTATATTTCTCTAAATATCATGGATAAGATCGCCCTTTGTTGCCTCATCAATGGTGGTTCAGGCCCAAGTTCACATTGAAGATTATTATGGAAGAGCTAGGCTTGTCTTATACAAAAGTAAATGACAGAAGAATGCTCTCCTACAATATTCTACAACAGAAAACCATAGGCAAGATTAAGGATGTAACCTTGGTTTTATGCGCTCATCCTGAGATAAGGACAACCCTTAGCATTCAGGTGATTGATATTCATATAAGAAATTACCCAATTATTTTCAGAAGAGATTGGCAAGCCCTAACAGGTGGGTAACTCTCACTCGACGGGACACATCTATCCATTCCTTGGAATGGTAAGAACATTATAGTCCTTAGAGAGGGAGTAATTTCACCTTACATAGAAAGTGTCCTGCAATTTAGCGTAAACTATATCAAGGAAGACACAGGGGTGTATTTCATATTTTTTGAGGGGGATAATATTCATGTGGAAGGTATTGATTCAGATGATGAATTATGGTGTATGCACTTTGATGGTTCATGCTCTAGTGAAGGTAATGGGGATGGTATTATCTTGGTTTCCCCTACAGGAAAAATTCATAATTTGTCATATAGGTTGGAGTTTGCTTATTCAAACAATGTCATTGAATTTGAAGCCTTGTTGTTAGGCATTGAGAATGCCCTTAATATTGGTTTTGGTCGCCTTTCATTTTTTGGAAATTATGATCTTGTTGTGAACTTGATACGTAAGACTTTCTCTCCTAGTGACAAGCTGACAGAACCATATTCCCAAATTGTTTGGGAACTTGTCTCAAACCTTCTATCCTTCAACATCACTCATGTTAAGAGGGGGTTGAATTCAATAGCTGATCGGTTAGCTGTCTTTGTAGCCTTTCCTACTCAACAACTCTTGCCTCACTAGACTGATTGTTCTTTCCAATCTTTGCATCATCCATACATTTTTGAAAATGAAGAATTTTGGAAGGCCATCCCTAATGATGAGAGCATTGGTGTTGTCATTCAAAATGAACCTCTTGAACTTGGGGAGATGATATCCATAGAAAATAACAAGATTCCTGAGGGCTTGACTCCTCTTGAGAGTTCGTTTTCCTTGAGTGTTGTAGGCAATGAAGAAAAACAGGAAGAAGAGGAATTACAAAAGAAGGTGGTTGAAACCATCTCCATGAACATTAAAATAAATGGAGATGGTTCTAATAAAGAAGAAATGAGGTATTTCGAGTTACTTGGTGGATTTAAAAATGTTTTTGCCTGGTTTAATATGGATCTTCAAGGTTTTGATCCAGGTCTTGTTCAACATACTATGAAACTAGCTAGGCAAAAATAAGGACTTGTTAACTCTACACTGAAGGCAACCAGAGATTTCTCAAAGACTGAAATGTTATTTTTTGTCCACCTTGAATGGGTTTCCAATTGGGAACCAGCTTCGAAGACCACTGATAATATTAAAACCTGCCTTAGTCTCCGAACCTTCAGGCAAGCGATTATGAGGAAACCTTTTCCTCCCCTTGATGCTAGAATGATTCTGCGACATGTTGTAGAGTTACAATTGAATCCCTTACTTGACATTTTTTTTGGTTACAGTAAAATATAAGTAGGAAGGGAAAATTGTCACAAAACCACTCTTATTACAAATTGCAATACTATGTCTTACAACTGTTTTCCTTCTAGTTTATTTGATGCAAGTACTGCCCTTAAAAGGCCTATTCACATGGTTTTTAATGAATTGGTCAGTCTCCATGCTTATCTTGATGATTCAATCATATGCGTCAAGGGGCTGGTAATTATGCCATAATTTCAAGTGTTGGATCATTTCTAGATTACCTTTGTCTTGGAAACTAACTCAGAAATTTTAAAGGAATTACATAGACAATGGTTTTCCTACAACATTAGCAGTCCTCGCTTGAATTATTGCTAAGGACCAGCATGAAAGGGCTCTAATTCTGATTCGATTTATTTATATTAGTAGCCTAGCTATGCTCTCATTTTTTGTGCTTCTTTTTCTGGTTTATTGTACTTTAATTTATGCTATCTAATTTAAGGTTTTTCTTGTTTCTTTTCGATTCTGTCTTTTATTGATGTTGATTTAAATTCTGCATTTTTATTTCTGTTGCGATTTTTATCCCTGTCATCTTTAGTTTTGGGTCAATATAGAATGTTGGATCAATCATGCCACAGTGACACTCCTGCGAAGCATTGTTAGTCAATAACAATCAATCTTACACAGCTGTTATGATATCTCCTCTGAAGGGCCCTTGAAATTGTTACATTTTTCGTTGTTGTCTTATAAATAATTGCCTCCCTCCCACTTCTTCTTGCCATCTCTTCATCCATTTTGATTTTAAGGGAAAAGCCTAAAAGTTTCCTTCTTAAAATTTTGAGAGAAAATTCTAGTCGAATAATTGTGCATACAACGATTAAAACCCCTCATACTTAACATTTTCCATACGCTATTCCCGAATTCCTGGTCATTTTCCCATTAAATCTGCTCACTTTCCCTCTGTTGCATAATTATTCTGGTTATGTCTTCTTAATTACTGTCCTTGGTTTGTGAAACCATGAGTTCTAAGTTCTAAATCTGTTGAAAACAAGTTTCCCTATGGAGTTTCCAGTTTTTTTATGATTGAAAACATCAACGAGGTTTCTCCCGCAAAGTATTGCTAAAGCCTATTATTATAAAAAAAAAAAAAAAATACTAGTAGGTGGGACCCCCTTGAACTATTGGAAAGAAGATCTGTTCATTTTTGGTGTTGAGATGATGTGCGACACATGGTTGACGAATATTTTTCTATTATTGGTTATAAGTTGAGCTTATGAAAGATTAATCCCTTATTTTACTACAGCCTATTCTATTCATTGATGTCATTGTTATATGTTCTTATTGCACCTGTAAAACAAATATGTTAATAAAATTACATAAAGGGAAGTTTTGAGAGAAGCAAAATACTAGAACGAATGCAAGGGAAGGGGGCCTAGTTCTACAATATCACATGTGAATAAACCCAAAAGAGATGAGAAACAATTGCAAAAGAGGGTTTGAAAGCTATCCTAACTATACTACATGCATGAGAACACTTGGTGATTAGTGTTAAGCCCTAACTAGCAAATAAATGGTTTTGGAATTATGATCGAATTACATGTTTAAAATGCATATGGTTGAAATGTTGGTGGCGCATTTGGCAATATGATAATTCTTATTGTTATGCATTTGGTGTATTGAATTATGTGATGTGAAATGGCATATGTTGATTACACTACTGGATTTTAATGTGGTGATAGTTTCGATACATATTTGATTAATCTTGTTAATGGCGAATTGTTGGCATGTACTGTTGAGTAAATGAGATGTGGGTGGAGGCGACGTGCATTTACTGCACATCACCTTTACCCTTCTCGGTGTCTTCCACCCTAGTCGGCTATAATTTGATCTTGTTGTTGTGTTGATGCTCCATAATTTTAGCAGGGTGAAACCGCTCGACCACCTCTCATTTTAAGGATTTCGATTAATAGGTATGTCCTTTTTTTTGGCCATTCTTGATTTCACTCTGGTTATGAAATGATTATTGGCTCAGGTGTATGGGTTTGTGTTTTTCCTAAGTGTTGCAACTCTATGAAATTTTGGTTCTTGAATGAAAATGGATGGTTCTTCCTGTAATATTTTTGAGTTTGTAGAGGTTATCGGTCTTCCTGGTGGTAGCTCTCTGTTACTACTACTGGTTCAGTTGGAGTTTTTTTTTTTAAATCTTGGGTGGAAACTATCTTCACACACCGTTACTATACCAACTCTCTGGATTTCCTGGGTTTAATGGTCGAAGGTATTCTATGCCACTATGTTGTGTTTCACCTCAGCATTGGTTGTTCCACCACTAAGGGTCATGAAATGAGTGCTCAATTCTTAATTTAGCCCTGTCTCCACCTCAGTACTGGGGTAGTTGGATGAAGAACAAGAGGGTTATACCCTAAGTGTGTTAATTAAATTGTTCAGCCGGATAAGAGCCTCACACTTCTTTTTTTCCCCCACCTTGGATCGTTACCTATCCACAAATGACTCATGTATCTCTCTGTGTGCACACCCTTGGCCTCGAAAGTTCAACCATTATGAGGAGTTGGCTCCATTCCTTGGTGTCAGCTACAGAGTAGACCCTTAACCCTCTAGTCTAGAATTTAGTAGAGGGGATTGTCATACCTATCGAGTTGCTACAGGTTATCATGGGTCGAAAGTATGCTTGAGTACTAGTGAATACGAATTCGCCCAGGTTGGTCGTATGGCAGTCCTGTGGTTTTATAATTTAGGTACTGCACCTGTGATGATAACAATAAACCCTTCATTGGTAATTTCACCTTCAAAAGATACAGTCACTCTCCTTATGTTAATACCTCAGTATTGTTACTAGAAAGGGGCCCTTCCCTGATTCAATTGGATGCATGGTTATGTGTAGCTACCACAGCTTGTTCGGTTGATTGATTTTCTTCAACTGTGGAAAATTGTTTGGGAGATACATGATCACTGGTTTTTTCACTAATGATTTTCTTTGAATGTTTAGCTATCATCGTTGAAAATGTTTAACGTTGATCTTGTTGCATTGGGTGGATGCAAATATATATTGGTCATGGTAACTAATTTTTTCTTTGGGGCCGAACAACTACTAAACTGGATGAATGTAGAAAGACACCCACTACAGCCTTGTGTTGTTGGTTGAATAGGCCTGAATGCACACAACATGGTTGATCACACTGTGATTAAATCGATATCTCAGCGTGATATGTTGAGTTATTATCGTGACTGTTTGTTTGATTGTGTTAAGTGGAAATGTTTCACCGTGGAGTTTTGTTAGCTGTGCACTCTATGTAGTATGGATAGCTTGGTTTTCACACTCGGAGGCACCCACACAAGTTTAAACTTGTTATTTATTGCAATCAACCACCTGTTTAAACAAGCATGTTAGTCATGTTGGATAGATGGCCCAGTTTTTAAGTCACATGGAATTCTTTTCTTGTACAGTGGTAGAACTACATTGTCTGGGAAAATTAATATGTGCATAGCTTATGTCTAAATGATGGTTGTTGGTTGTATGATGAATTGTCATTTTAGGCATGGCATTTGGTCTTGATTATTTTGATTACTGCATATATATGTTAATGAACATCATTTTGTTTTGATGGGTTCTATTGCAGTAATAGTGACTTCATTATTGTTTTGAAAACATGACTTTGAGTATAGATGTGGATTGAAGAAATGCATAGGCAGTGGTTGATCTTGATAGTTACAGATATAAATTGGGTATAATCCATGAATTGTTTTATAATGTGGAATGTGTAAATAAAGGGAACAGGACATCTTACAAATTATGTGGAATACTTATTGTTTTGTGATGGCACTGTGTTGGATACTTGGTTATTGACAGTGAACTAGTTAAGTACATAGTAATTGTTATTCGGTCACGATGATTGTCGGTTGGTGCATCTATTCTTACTGTAGAATGTTTTATGAATCACTTCATTAATCTCATGAATAGTAATCTTTATCCTCCCCTCCCATTATCTCATTTTCCGCTAATTACAAATCCTATCACCTTCCCATCTCATTTTTCACCCCCAGTTCTAAGATTGATTACAGTTAAGGAAATTTATGTGTTAAATTGGATGAAAGTGGCAGTGTCTTGGGTGGATAATAGTGAGGTTTTATTGGTTGTTTTAAAGTTGATTGTTGTTTTCATTGAGCAGTGACCATGTATTCTTCCCTTTTATTAATATCATATTTTCGCTCAATACAAACCTCTCACATGTCCCATGACCCTTTTTCACTCCCTTGCTCATTGATTAATGGTAAACCAATTTGTATGGATTTGGATTGCATGTGTCTGATACATTCTGAGCCAAATATATTTCATATTTTCAAGAGTTGTCATGCATGGTTATTTAAAAGACTATTTTCTAATCAATAACACATGAAAGATGAGTTTTTTTAGTCGAGGAAGCTATGGTCGAGGAAACAGAGGTAGAGGTAACTAGAACCAAGGCCCAAGAAGGCCCAAGTTCTCTATACATTTTGACATTGATTCAGTAGAGCTTGGTCAATTGTTTCATGCCGTATTTTTTAACTGGATTGGGCAGGGAATAGTCCAACCTAGGCCTAAAAGGTCTCCTTTCCAAGCCCCACAAGCCCCCAATATCCCTTTACCTCCTCATGTCTCATTACAACCGGAGGTCCCTAAAAATGATGGATGGAAGGATATTTTCCACCTGGCAGTCTCCCAACATCGTGGCTGGCCCAACTTTTCCTTTCCTACTCCTTCACCTAAAAACCCCATTTTCCAAGCTACCCCTAACTCATGAGCACTCACCAGTGAAATCCTCCCATGTTAGCAAGAGATTAAAAACCGAGGCCCACCATGCCCTTGAGAAAGGAAAAGAAGTTGTTGCCCCCTCTTCACCCTCCAATGGATCTAAGAAATCTATGTCTTCCTGGATGAATTTGAGGGATGATTGTTCCCATGTGATCAACGAGATTAAAACTAAAGGCTCTGTACAACCAAAGGAAAATTTAGGAAAATCAAGAGGTGACAGCAACAACCAAGGAAGGGTTGCATCACAGATTGGGAATTGTGGTTTCTGAGTTTTATGTTATCTATTGTTTTATGACAGTTGACTTCATGGATCTTTGGACAACATGTTTTATTTTGGATATATGAGTATTATTTTTTGAAACAATGTCAAATTTCATGAGCTAAAATTGCCAAAAGTAAATATGTTGATGGGAGACACAAGGAGGTGTGTTTGCTTAACTAATGGTTATGTTATGATTGTTATGATTTTCATCACTAAAGGGAGTCACAAGGGGTCCCACCTACTAGTTATTATTTATTATGACCCTTATTATAATTATTACTTTCCCCCCTAACTAAAGTTAGTTTAGTTTTTTAATTAACTTAACTAATGAGTTGGTTTAACTACTTCAACCAATTCTAACTTGTTAAAAGAAAAATAAAAGGGAGGAACAAAGGAGGATAGAAGGAGAAGCATGCTAAGATTTTTTCTTTGAGTTTATGTTGATATAGTTCAATTTTCATTCATTCGTACATTCATCACAGCCTAATTCTCTTTTGTGATAGCAGGGTCTTATTGTAGACAACATATTCAGGGCTGAATCAAATCATTTAGACACTCGTTTTTCAGAGGTGTTGATCTATCTTTGATAGTCTGTGTAGACTTCTCTGTTAGTGAATCAATTTTCATGACTGATAAAGGCTATTGTGCAGAGTCGAGTGGGCAACAATCTGTGGCAAGATGATCCAGCTTTTTGATCAAAATCTGGACCAGGGGGCAAAAATTTGCTCAATTTTCAAAGTGCTCGGATTGTGACGAAAATGGTGCCATTGCGTCCGTCTCATCTTCCCGATTCCGACAGTATATTTACTTTCTCAAACGGAGTCCGTATGGAGAAGTTATCGCGATTTGTTCGCCAAGCCAAACAGGAAAAATTTGGGATGCTGATTGTACCTGTCCGTACAGTCCGTACGGCCACGTGGAGGGCCGTACCATCATGATGACATGGCATACTGATGATGTGGCGTTGGATGTTCATTGACCAGTAATATGTTGACACGTGTCCGTTTGGGTGAATTATGTGAAAACACGTGGCCCAACCCAAGGGCACCACGTGTCGCTCATTTGTTGAGCATTATTGTCATATGTAAAAGTTTATGGGGAGTCTGCGGGGTTCGACCCCTGGACCTCCCCCTTTGTAAAGCTTTAACACATATCCGCTAGCCAACATACCCGCACATGTTTCTTGTTTCATATTCCAACGCAATTGTAATTAAAGTTGTGTGTTGTATTGATTTGACAAGGGGGCGGGTCGGGGCTTAAGCCCCGACCCATGGTTCCATTATAACACATATGCCCATGTGTTGTATTATATGGCGCGCGGGGTTCACATATATATAAACCAAAGTTTGTGTTAATATATGGGCGCGTTATATATTATGTATTGCAATGTATTACATTGCATTTACATATATATATGTTTGCTTTGTAATAAAAATTGTGCGCGGGAGTTTTAAACTTTGGTTAAATGCACGTATGTAATTCATTTGACCAGTGGTTTAACCGCGCGAGCAGTTACATGGGAGTTTTAAAACGGAATTAACCACTTTTGTGCCCAACCTTTGGTTTTATGGCCATATGCCCGAGAGCTAGGCGCTTGGGGGCTGGTGGCTCCCTAACCATCCTACAGTTTGCACGGTTATTCGGAATCGCTCGATGTTGGGTTTAAACACGCATTTTGGAGCGTGTTCCAGGTAATGCACACAGAGGTGCGTTTTGTAGAACCAGTTCCAGCAAAATTGAAGGAGAAGAATGGAGGAGGTCTAACTTTCTCAGTTTTTGGCCGATTGAGGTGTCGTAAAAGCCCAGCCAGGGGTTTTTGGACATTCTGGATCCATTGGTGTTGTTTTCACAGCCATTTGAAGACTTCTTCAGCAATTTTTACACCGTTGAAGTTTCAGCAAGCTCTAGGGAGCTTGAAGCCCTCTTTGATCAAGGACATGGTTTGGTGAGCCTGTGTCTGTTTTCTGTGATTTAAATATCATGTTTGGCTAATTGTTATGATTTGAACACATTGGGACAGGTTTCAGAGGCTTTTGAGGAATTTTACAGGTGTTTTTGCCAAAGAGAAGCTCAGGTAAGCTTATGGCCACATGTAGAAGAGATCATGCCCGGATGAGCCATGATCCGTTTTCAGAGTTCTATTAGTCATTTTTGGGGTTTTTATGTGTTCTGATCTCAATGGTACAGTTTGTTTTTCCATTGGAGTTGAGAAACATCTTGTAAAAAAACTTTTGACTAATTAATCCCAGAGAGCCAAGTCCATTGATGGAGGCTCAAGGAGATGTAGCCCGTAGGGGGGTGAACTCCTTTATCAACTTTTTCTTGTTGTGAGTTTGATGTTTTATTTGCTGCAAGTTGTGTTGTTGTGCATTTGTTTTAAGTACATATTTAACCATCTAAAAGAACAATTCCTCACACATAAGCATTTACAAGAAGATACATGAACTTAACACATAAGTTTATATTGCATATTTATACACATGA
>JZKD02S1832442.1:319105-331398 GCA_000966675.3 Picea glauca
AATGTCTTCTCAAAACTGTCTAATGGTTCCCAACCAATCCACCTTTTTTCACTTCTCCTTCTACCCTGTTTATATAGAAAGAATACATATTTATCAAGATCCAAAATAAATGGATTTGAAAACCTCATCTATATTTAGTGTCTTGTTTCAAATAATAAAGGAGGATATCATATCTGATCTCCAAGTCGAATGATGATGTGGCTTATCGACTACTCTCCATGAGATTTTTTAGGAAAATAAATCTGACAAATTCCTGAAAAATAGGGTCCAAAAATATCTTCGTATCTCCCAAAATGTGATAGTTGTGTAAACACCAAGAGAGGTGCTTGTGAAGGGGCCCGTTCCCAACAGAAACCTTTTTTTTTGTTTCCAAAAATTCATCTCCAGCTGCTTTGAAACCTCGCCAAAATTGGTCACTAAAACAAGAAATCATTTATTGTGAAATCTCTGAAAAATAGGCCTCAAATATATATTTGAAACTCTTAAAATATGATATATGTGTAAAAACCGAAAGATGCTTTTGTGAAGGGGCCCATTCCCAAAAAAAGCCTCTTTTTTTTTCAAGGAATTCATCTCCATTGTTTCATAAAATGCTCTTGAAGATAAGGACTAAAACAGGAAAAACAAAGTATTTCTTGTATTTGATTTTTGTCTTTCTTCTTTCTATTGTGTTTTCCTCAATTAAATTTTCCTCCTTAATTGAAGGATTGAAAAGGGATTTTGAATTTAGTATGAATTTATTTGTTTCCCTGATCTTAGACCTGCTAGGATAATTTACCACTTTTTTACCTTTTCTCGCTTTGTTCACCTACTTAGATTTATCACCTACAACTAGTTCCTTTTGTTTTTGTTTTGATGGTCTGAGTTGTTTCTTATTATAACCTTTGAGATGGATTCCTTTATTGTCTATAGGATCATCTTTTGGAATAAGAAACTGATTGTCCAACTCTTCCTCTATTTTTTGCTTCTTTTTCTATGCTTTGGTGGCCTGATTGTAGATTTTAATCCTTTCACCTTGTCATTTTCATCCCTTATTTCCATTCTGAATTCTAGATGTTCTTCAATTGGAGCAGACCGATTCAATTCAATAGAGAACCTAGGATTTTTGACTTTGAAATCATGCATATAATCCTTATAATATGAACTACTATTAATCTCCTTTGCTTCAACATTATCTGACATTTTAATCCCCTAATAATCTTACAGCTTTGTCTCTAGGAAAGAATCAAATTCTTATTTGATCTCAGTCTCAAATGGATTATTTTCAAGATCTGTTGAATAACCCTTTTTCAGATATGATTTGGGTAAGGTTTTGGACTTTATACTTATCTTTTTGGAAGCTCTAGTCACATGCTTCATGGGGTGATTTTCTACATGTTTTCCCTTCCCATGTTTTTGTTGTTCTTCCATAGTATCATATTAATCTTTAGGATCTAATTTGACCTTTTCCCATTTGTATGAAGAAGTCATAGGTGATTGTCCCTTTTCCTCCCCTGCACTTTCTATTGTGTCATCAAATTTCTAAGCAAACATCAAATAAATTCCCTCATGATATCCTTGTATCATTGAGAAGAAGTTAAACCACCCTGCCATTCTGAGCCTTTACAAAATATCTGGGTAAGTTTCAAGAAATTCAACGCCGTGTGGTTCTATTCAGGTAACTTGCCCACTTTTCTTAGGTTCCATAATGCATATCACTGAATTATAGAGTCTATCTAGGGTTTCTGTCAGCATCAACTATAGATCTTTTGAAAATGTTGTGGAAGAGGTTGGCGACCTACAAAGATTGTATAAACTAAAACCAAATATAATGAAAGACTCGAGTGTAATATGTTATCCATCATGCTATGAAACCAACAAAACTTTGATATGATTTAGAGTGAAGGAGTACAACCCTGATCTCTTCGAATGAGTATAAAACTGAGGACAATACTTTGATATTTAATCGTCAATCATGCTGGCTTGTAGGATAAGATCTTGGGACTCCTCTGACATGATATTGTGAAGTGGCGCATGTGAAATAATGATTACTCCTGACGCTACAAGAATAGCGTTATTCTTGTAGCGCCTTTTCCCATAAGCAAAATTTCAAATTTGAAATGAGAAAAACATTTTTGACTTGATGGAAAGATCCTAGAAGTCTAATTCTAAGCTTAATCATACTAATGCATGTTAAAAATACTCAAAAAGAATAATGCAAGCACACTTTTAAAACTATAGAGGAAGAAAACATAATGTAAAGTAATGCTAGGAAATGATAGGGCAGGGAAAATAATCTTTCAACAATCATTGCAAATTCAAGGACTAACACTGGCTCCTTCTGGGGATGGAATCCTCTCTATTGGGATCCAAGAACACGAATACCATTGTGCTTTGATTTACCACTGCAATTTGTATTCCTGCAACTGGTAAATTGAAAAAAATCTCTTGCATACTGAAACTACTCATATCCACTGAAAAAAAATAAAATCCAAACCACACATTGTGCCCAAACAACTCTGAAAATCCCAAAGAAATGGATACCCAACCATCAATTTGAAAAGAAAAATTTGGATCTGCACTAGTGTTTTTTCATTGGGCTATGGAGTCAATTATCCATGCTAATCTACAATAAGTTGAAAACAAACTGCTTAGATGCGAGCTTATTCAACCATCCTATTCACCTAACTTGTTGACATCATGTCGATCATGTGTAGGTGAATTTCCAATGCAACCATAAAATCATTTCACTGACAAGATGGTATTCTTCCTTGCAGGTAAATAAGAAAATGTAGGAAAAACTAATATTTTTGCAACAAAAAATGAATGGGCATCTCATACTTACAGCTGCAATTTTCTTTAATTCCAAATGTTTCAAAATTTTGAACCTATGGAAACACTGACTCCATGTAGACACCTAATGGATCATATATAAAATGACAAAATTTCAGTGGATGAAAAAACCCAAACTTTCCATTTGCAATTTTTGTTATATTTATGAGACCATAATTCACTTGATTTCTTTGAAACAACAAACGAATAACATTTGTTTTAATACAATAAGGGGCATAAATGAATCCCTGGAACTGTTGATATATTTTCTGTGCACAAATTACTTTAACAACAACAATATCATTGTGGGAAGCAAGGGGTTGCAATATAGTTTCATCAGTTGGAAGAGTTGGAACTTTAGGCTTAAATATAATCTTGCCTCCGCTAAACTATTCCCTCTGATCTTGATTCAAGAATGTTATATGTTGAATTACTGGATTTTTGAAATTGTTGCACAACAATTGATGAGGAACAAAAATTTATGGATTGTTCTTCATCTCCCTCATTTTCCTTGAATGCATCTGATTCCTAGCTGTCAAAGATAGGTTCATTGCTGCTACAAAAATCAATGCAAAATTGGATAGACAACTGTTGTACTTTACCTGGGTATTCATCATAAAGAGGATTCCCTTTATAAACATTTGAAACAACAAAAATATCTAATGCTTCTTCATCTTCTTCATCATATGTATTAAGAACAACTTCTTTTGAATAATATCCTGATTTACATAGCTCACAAAAATCTACCAGAAGAATCTCAGCTGGAAAATACATTTTACATTGTTCATTGAATGCAACATGAAATTCTCTTAAATAACAAATGTTGGAAGCAGGAAGAGATCTGTACCAGACACGTGCATCACCCTCCAAAGAGTACACAAACATTCTCATCAATACATCTTCATGATGAATATTTAGCTGACCCATGCATTGATGAAACTCAATCAAATGTAGTGCCAGATTGTCCTCATCCTTTTCTCTGAACCGTGGAAGGAAATCTTCCCATATATCTATAGTGGGAACGTCATTAGGGAAACCAACAATAACAAAGAAATTAAATGGTGCAAACCTCCGTGCCAAAATAACTTCCATAGCCTTCGACATCTTGGATCAGTGGAGTCACCAATAGATTATTCCTTCATGGAATCTCCAGGTGAATGATATAGTCAGAAAATGTGTCCAACTCCTGTTCACCATCTAGAGCTAGAATTGATCGTTGTTTTTCTCCCAGGGATAAATTCTTCGTTCCTCCATCCCCGACAACAGGGTCAAAAATTGTTAGTCCCTAAAGTTGCACTTGACTGTGAGAGGGAAAGCTAGGGCATCATCAAGTTATTGCAATGGTTTTATGGATAAATATTTAAATTGGTTTTTTAATTGGTCTAAAGGTTGGGGTCAATGATAATGTATGATATCAATTCACAAAGGCAAAAGTAAATCCATATCTCATTGACTTAGTAAATGGTAGTCAATTCAATAATCAAAAGGACACGGAATATGAAAGATAAAGAAGTATGTAAGCTTTCAATTTGTCCACTCACATATGAAAGTATTAATCCCAAATATCATTCAATAGAAAAGAGACATGTACTTGAAAACAAATCTGAATATGAACAAGCAAACAACAAAATTTCCACTGACTTACTCACAAACAGAAAACGATCAAATGCTTAGCAAAATATTAACATGCATTCAAGTAAGAAAAATATAGAAATGTAGACAAGAATAGAAATATGACCATCAAAAATCATTTTTCATTTAGTATCAATATGAAATATTTTTTTCTTTACAATGTCTTCTCAAAATTGGCTAATGGTTCCCAACCAATCCACCTTTTTTCACTTCTCCTTCTACCCTGTTTATATAGAAAGAATACATATTTATCAAGATCCAAAATAAATGGATCTGAAAACCTCCTCATCTACATTTAGTGTATTGTTTCAAATAATCAAGGAGGATATCAGCTATAATCTCCAAGTCTAATGATGAGGTGGCTTATCAATTGTTGTCCATGAGATTTTTTAGGAAAATAAATCTGACAAATTCTTGAAAAATAGGGTCCAAAAATATCTTCGTATCTCCCAAAATGTTATAATTGTGTAAAAAAAGACATATTTTTTTATGAAGGGGACCATTCCCAACAAAAACCTCTTTTTTTTTTTCCAAAAATTCATCTCCAGCTTCGTTGAAACCTCGCCAAAAATTGGTCACTAAAACAGGAAATCATTTATTGTGAAATATTTGAAAAATAGGCCTCAAAGCTATATTTGAAACTATTAAAATATGATATTTGTGTAAAANCTAATGGTTCCCAACCAATCCACCTTTTTTCACTTCTCCTTCTACCCTGTTTATATAGAAAGAATACATATTTATCAAGATCCAAAATAAATGGATCTGAAAACCTCCTCATCTATATTTAGTGTCTTTTTTCAAATAATAAAGGAGGAGATCATATCTGATCTCCAAGTCGAATGATGATGTGGCTTATCGACTGCTCTCCATGAGCTTTTTTAGGAAAATAAATCTGACAAATTCCTGAAAAATAGGGTCCAAAAATATCTTCGTATCTCCCAAAATGTGATAGTTGTGTAAATACCGAGAGAGGTTCTTGTGAAGGGGCCCGTTCCCAACAAAAACCTCTTTTTTTTTATCCAAAAATTCATCTCCATCTACTTTGAAACCTCGCCAATTTGGTCACTAAAACAAGAAATCATTTATTGTGAAATATCTGAAAAATAGGCCTCAAATATATATTTGAAACTCTTAAAATATGATATATGTGTAAAAACTGAAAGAGGCTTTTGTGAAGGGGCCCATTCCCAACAAAAGCCTCTTTTTTTTTCAAGGAATTCATCTCCATTGTTTCATAAAATGTTCTTGAAGATAAGGACTAAAACAGGAAAAACAAAGTATTTCTTGTATTTGATTTTTGTCTTTCTTCTTTCTGTTGTGTTTTACTCAATTAAATTTTCCTCCTTAACTAAAGGATTGAAAAGGGATTTTGAATTTAGTATGAATTTATTTGTTTCCCTAATCTTAGACCTGCTAGGATAATTTACCACTTTTTTACCTTTTCTTACTTTGTGCACCTACTTAGATTTATCACCTGCAATTGGTTCCTTTTGTTTTTGTTTTGTTGGTCTGAGTTGTTTATTATTATAACCTCTGAGATGGATTCCTTTATTGTCTATAGGATCATCTTTTGGAATAAGAAACTAACTATCCAACTCTTCCTCTGTTATTTGCTTCTTTTTCTGTGCTTTGGTGGCCTGATTGTAAATTTTAATACTTTCACCCTGTCATTTTCATCCCTTATTTCCATTCCAAATTCTAGATGTTCTTCAATTGGAGCAGACTGATTCAATTCAATATAAAAACTAGGATTTTCGACTTTGAAATCATGCGTATAATCCTTATAAGATGAATTGTTATCAATCTCCTTTGCTTCAACATTATCTGACATTTTAATCCCCTGATAATCTTACAGCTCTGTCTCTAGGAAAGAATCAATTTCTGATTTGATCTCAGTCTCAAATGGATTATTTTCAAGATCTGTTGAATAACCCTTTTTCAGATATGATTTGGGTAAGGTTTTGGACTTTATACTTATCTTTTTGGAAGCACTGGTCACATGTTTCATGGGGTGATTTTCTACATGTTTTCCCTTCCCATGTTTTTGTTGTTCTTCCATAGTATCATATTAATATTTAGGATCTAATTTGACCTTTTCCCCTTTGTATGAAGAAGTCATAGGTGATTGTCCCTTTTCCTCCCCTGCACTTTCTATTGTGTCATAAAAGTTCTAAGCAAACATCCAATAAATTCCCTCATGATATCCTTGTATCATTGAGAAGAAGTTAAACCACCCTACCATTCTGAGCCTTTACAAAATATCTGGGTAAGTTTCAAGCAATTCAACACCCTGTGCTTCTATTTAGGTAACTTGCCCTATTTTCTTAGGTTCCATAATGCATATCACTGAATTATAGAGTCTATCTAGGGTTTCTGTCAGCAACAACTATAGATCTTTTGAAAATGTTGTGGAAGAGGTTGGCGACTTGCAAAGATTGTATAAACTAAAACCAAATATAATGAAAGACTCGGGTGTAATATGTTAGCCATCATACTATGAAACCAACAAACCTGTGATATGATTTAGAGTGAAGGAGTACAACCCTGATCTCTTCGAATGAGTATAAAACTGAGGACAATACTTTGATATTTAATCGTTAATCATGTTGGCTTGTAGGATAAGATCTTTGGACTCCTCTGACATGATATTGTGAAGTGGCGCATGTGAAATAATGATTACTCCTGGCGCTACAAGAATAGCGTTATTCTTGTAGCGCCTTTTCCCATAAGAAAAATTTCAAATTTGAAATGAGAAAAAGATTTTTGACTTGATGGAAAGATCCTAGAAGTCTAATTCTAGGCTTAATCATACTAATGCATGTTAAAAACACTCAAAAAGAATAATTCAAGCACACTTTTAAAACTATAGAGGAAGAAAACATAATGTAAAGTAATGCTAGGAAATGATAGGGCAGGGAAAATAATCTTTCAAAAATCATTGCAAATTCAAGGACTAACACTGGCTCCTTCTGGGGATGGAATCCTCCCTATTGGGATCCAAGAACACGCAGACCATTGTGCTTTGATTTACCACTGCAACCTGTATTCCTACAACTGGTAAATTGAAAAAAATCTCTTGCATACTGAAACTGTTCATATCCACTAAAAGAAACTAAAACACATTGTGCCCAAACAACTCTGCAAATCCCAAAGAAATGAATACCCAATCATCAATTTGAAAAGAAAAATTTGGATCTGCACTAGTGTTTTTTCATTGGGCTATGGAGTCAATTATCCATGCTAATCTACAACAAGTTGAAAACAAACTGCTCAGATGCGAGCTTATTCAACCATCCTACTCACCTAACTTGTTGACATCATGTCGATCATGTGTAGGTGAATTTCCAATGCAACCATAAAATCATTTCACTAACAAGATGGTATTCTTCTTTGTAGGTAAATAAGAAAATGTAGGAAAACTGATATTTTTGCAACAAAAAATGAATGGGCATCTCATACTTACAGCTGCAATTTTCTTTAATTCCAAACGTTTCAAAATTTTGAACCTATGGAAACACTGACTCCATGTAGACACCTAATGGATCATATATAAAATGAAAAAATTTTAGTGGTTGAAAAAACCCAAACTTTCCATTTGCAATTTTTGTTATATTTTTGAGACCATAATCCACTTGATTTCTTTGAAACAACAAATGAATAACATTTTTTTTATTACAATAAGGGGCATAAATGAATCCCTCGAACTGCTGATATATTTTTTGTGCAAAAATTCCTTTAACAACAACAATATCATTGTGGGAATAAAGGGGCTGCAATATAGTTTCATCAGTTGGAAGAGTTGGAACTTCAGGCTTAAATATAATCTTGCCTCCACTGATCTATTCCCTCTGATCTTGATTCAAGAATGTTATATGTTGAATTACTGGCTTTCTGAAATTGCTGCACAACAATTGATGAGGAACAAAAATTTGTGGATTGTTCTTCATCTCCCTCATTTTCCTCGAATGCATCTGATTCATAGCTGTCAAAGATAGGTTCATTGCTGCTACAAAAATCAATGCAAAATTGGACAGACAACTGTTGTACTTTACCTGGGTATTCATCATAAATAGGATTCCCTTTATAAACATTTAAAACAACAAAAATATCTAATGCTTCTTCATCTTCTTCGTCATATGTATTACGAACAACTTCTTTTGAATAATATCCTGATTTACATTGCTCACAAAAATCTACCAGAAGAATCTCAGCTGGAAAATACATTTTACATTGTTCATTGAATGCAACATGAAATTCTCTTAAAGAAGAAATGTTGGAAGCAGGAAGAGATATGTACCAGACACGTGTGTCACCCTCCAAAGAGTACACAAACATTTTCATCAATACATCTTCATGATGAATATTTAGCTGACCCATGCATTGATGAAACTTAATCAAATGTAGTGCCAGATTGTCCTCATCCTTTTTTCTGAACCGTGGAAGAAAATCTCCCCATATATCTATAGCGGGAACATCATTAGGGAAACCAACAATAACAAAGAAATTAAATGGTGCAAACCTCTGTGCCAAAATAACTTCCATAGCTTTTGACATCTTGGATCAATGGAGTAACCAATAGATTATTCCTTCATGGAGTCTTCAGGTGAATGATACAGTCAGAAAATGTGTCCAACTCCTATTCACCATCAAGAGCTAGAATTGATCGCTGTTGTTCTCCTAGGGATAAATTCTTCGTTCCTCCGTTTCCGACAATAGGGCCAAAAATTGTTAGTCCCTAAAGTTGCACTTGACTGTGAGGGGGAAAGCTAGGGCATCATCAAGTTATTGCAATGGTTTTATGGCTAAATATTTAAATTGGTTTTTTAATTGGTCTAAAGGTTGGGGTCAATTATAATGTATGATATCAATTCACAAAGGCAAAAGCAAATCCATATCTCATTGACTTAGTAAATGGTAGTCAATTCAATAATCAAAAGGACACGGAATATGAAAGATAAATAAGTATGTAAGCCTTCAATTTGTCCACTCACATATGAAAATATTAATCCGAAATATCATTCAATAGAAAAGAGACATGTACTTGAAAACAAATTTGAATATGAACAAGCAAATAACAAAATTTCCACTGACTTACTCACAAACAAAAAACGATCAAATGCTTAGCAAAAGATTAACATGCATTCAAATAAGAAAAATATAGAAATGTAGACAAGAATAGAAATATGACCATCAAAAATCATTTTCCATTTAGTATCAATATGAAATATTTCTTTTCTTTACAATGTCTTCTCAAAATTGGCTAATGGTTCCCAACCAATCCACCTTTTTTCACTTCTCCTTCTACCCTGTTTATATAGAAAGAATACATATTTATCAAGATCCAAAATAAATGGATCTAAAAACTTCCTCATCTACATTCAGTGTCTTGTTTCAAATGATCAAGGAGGATATTAGATCTAATCTCTAAGTCTAATGATGAGGTGGCTTATCAACTGTTGTCCATGAGATTTTTTAGGAAAATAAATCTGACAAATTCCTGAAAAATAGGGTCCAAAAATATCTTCGTATATCCCAAAATTTGATAATTGTGTAACAAAAGAGAGATTTTTTTATGAAGGGGACCGTTCCCAACAAAAACCTCTTTTTGTTTCCAAAATTTCATCTCCAGCTTCTTTGAAACCTCGCCAAAAATTGGTCACTAAAACAGGAAATCATTTATTGTGAAATATTTGAAAAATAGGCCTCAAAGCTATATTTGAAACTATTAAAATATGATATTTGTGTAAAAAATGAGAGAGGTTTTTGTGAAGGGGATATTCCCAACAAAAACCTCTTTTGGTTTCAAATAATTCATCTCCATCGTTTTAGAAAATTCTCTTCAAGATAAGGACTAAAACAAGAAAAACATAGTATTTCTTGTATTTGATTTTTGTTTTTCTTCTTTTTGTTGTTTTTTCCTCAATTACATTTTCCTTCTTAAGAGAAGGATTAAAAAGGGATTTTAAATTTAGTATGAATTTATTTGTTTCCCTAATCTTAGGCCTGTTAGGACAATTTACCATTGTTTTAGCTTTTCTTGCTTTGTTCACCTGCTTAGCTTTATCACCTACAACTGGTTCCTTTTGTTTCTATTTTGATGGTTTTAATTGCTTCTTATTAGAACCTGTAAGATGGATTCCTTTATTGTACTTAGGATCATATTTTGGAACAAACAAATGATTTTCCAACTCTTCCTATATTTTTTGCTTCTTTTTTTGTGCTTTGGTGGCCTGATTATAGCTTTTAATCCTTTCACCCTGTCATTTTCATCCCTTATTTCCATTCTGAATTCTAGATGTTCTTCAACTAGAGAAAACTGATTCAAGTCAATAGAGAACCTGAGATTTTCGACTTTTAAATCACGCTTATAATCCTTATAATATGAACTACCATCAATCTCCTCTGCTTCAGGATTATCTGACATTTTAATCCGCTGATAATCTTGCATCTCTGTCTCTAGGAAACAATTAAATTCTGATTTGATCTCATCCTCAAATGGATTATTTTCAAGATCTGTTGAGTAACCCTTTTTCAGAGATGATTTGGGTAGGGTTTTGGACTTTATACTTAATTTTTTGGAAGCTCTGGTCACATGCTTCATGGGGTGATCTGCTACCTATTTTCCCTTCCCATTTGTTGTTCTTCCATAGTATCATATTCATATTTAGGCTCTAATTTGACCTTTTTCCCTTTGTATGAAGAAGTCATAGGTGATTGTCCCTTTTCCTCCCCTTCACTTTTTGTCGTGTCATAAAAGTTCTAAGAAAACATCAAAGAAATTCCCTCATGATATCCCTGTAGCAATGAGTAGAAGTTAAACCACCCTGCCATTATGAGCCTTTACGAAATATCTGGGTTAGTTTCAAGCAATTCAATGCCCTATGGTTCTAGTCAGGTAACTTGCCCGCTTTTCTTAGGTGCCATAATGAAGATCATTGAATTTTAGAGTCTATCTAAGGTTTTTGTCATCAACAACTATAGATCTTTTGAAAATGTTGTGGAAGAGGTTGGAGATCTGCAAAGATTGTATAAACTAAAACCAAATATAATGAAAGACTCGGGTGTAATCTGTTATCCATCATGCTATGAAACCAACAAACCTATGATATGATTTAGAGTGAAGGAGTACAACCCCAATCTCTTCGAATGAGTATAAAACTGAGGACATGACTTTGAGGAATTTCTATGGAAATACATAATATTTAGTTAGTTAAGTAGTCCAATGAGTGGGAGGACTAGTGAGTAGTCTAGGAGAGACCATGAATTTGGAAGTAGAGATGAGCTTACACGATTTCAGGGAAACAACGAGTTGGATAAATGTAGAAGTGAAGATCATGGGAACTGAAGAAGAAGGTTGTCAATCTTGCAAATTTAAACTCTTTGAGAGAGAGAGAGAGAGAGAGAGAGAGAGAGAGAGATTACCTGAGGCTAATCAACTGTGTGTTGACAATTTCCCCTAGCAACTGACATCCCTGGAGTCCCTAGTAGAGATATTCTTGTCCAACCAAGTTCACTAGAGACTTGGGGGGAAGAGGGAAGGCATGATGGACTATGAATAGTGAAGGGGAATCCCATTCCTTAGGTTTTTCAGGCCATGGGAAAGAGATTTGGTGGATTAGGATAGCTATAAGAAAACTAGCCACCATGGGAAGTGTTGGGATGGTGAGGGCACCCTATTTTGTGGATAAATTGTTGATATTGAGAGGGGGGTGAATCAATATGAAGTACAATTTTTAAAAAAAATTCAACTTATACTTAAACCATTCAATTATATCCAATGAGCAATGAACAATAGTATAAGAGTTACACCAATACACCACAATACACCATGCACAATATATGAGAAA
>JZKD02S1832442.1:345153-370275 GCA_000966675.3 Picea glauca
ATATACTTGGTACATGGTTGGATGCACTTGTTTATGGTACAGGTTTATTACAGGTTGTTTGGCACAGGTTGGTGCATGGTTGATGCACTTGTTTATGTTGACAGATTGATATCTGTTGAGGATTGTTGTCTCATCTCAGTTGGTGCTGAAAATGTAAGCTGAGTATTTCATATAGAGCTGGTGCTCTTGTAGAGTTGTACTCTATTCAATTGTTGATGAAAAACCCCCGGATTGAAGTCCATAATAAAAAGAAAAATTGTACATACATCTTGTGTTCTTTGTGTTGCTTGAGGAGATGATTTGTTGATGATATGTTTCTGATATGTATTCACATCTAACTGATTATAAATGACAACAATGAGTAATGAGAAAATGTTGGATGTTAACTAAGGAATTTTTTGTAAGAGGGAAGTTTTGGGAAAAAGATCCCCACACTCATTCAACCCCCCCCCTCTAAGTGTGGTAGGTGTGTCCAACAGAAAGCCAATATTTTTGTGAGCTGTGGGATTTAAGGAGAATAGGTGTGTATGTAAATTTTCTACCCATATGGGAAAATCTTGAGAACGTGAACCCGATAGCCTTGTGGGTCGCAGGCTTCAGAAAAGCCTTGGAAAAGTGTTAACATCAACATCTTGATGGGAAATTTATGATAGTGGGAGCCCAATAGTGTTGTGAGCTTTAGGATATAGGGAAATAAATAATCTTTGTAAGTTTTTATTCCGATGGATACTCCCCAATAAAGAGATCTTGATAATGTTGTGATATTGGAAGCTTGAAGGCCTATGTATGATGGTGTAAAGTAGGACATGTTAGCCTGAAGGTATGAGATAGGTCCAGATGGATGCAAGTGTACTGGTGACATCAGTTGAAATGTACAAAGTAGGTACACATGGAGGCCACATAGAGTTGATGATGTCATCACAAGAAAATTCCCAATAAACTTTAAAGGGTCATAACTTTATTCTCAAAGCATAGAATTAAGCAAGAAAATAGTCATTGGAAAAATGTTAAAGAGAAGAATCATCATGTGCATTCAGATTTGTTGTTGGAGCATCAGATTTTCCATGGAAATAGAAAGAATATGTCTGAGGGATTAAAAATAAAGAATGATGTAAAATTCTTATATTTTTTTTAATTTAATATAACATAATTTCCTTTATGACTACACATTTTGCAGAATTAGGCTTCAGATAGAGTAAAGTAGGTGTAGTATGAGGACCAAATATATGGAATATGATCATGGGTATTTCACGAAAGAGGAGGAGGTGAGAGGGAATAGTGTCAGCATGGGGGATGTAGAGATTGAGTCGAATGGTCATAGAAGTCGAGTGGGGCATGTTACCCACCCCCCATGCCTAGGGGTAACTAGACGAGATAATGTCTTGTGGACCGAAATGGAGAACATGATATAGACCATGATGATGATCAAAATATCCATATATGGTAGTGAAACATCCCCCATCAGTCACCTTTATAGCTAAAGGTCAACCGAGGCTCATCACATCTAAGAAACCATGTGTATGGGAGATGGTAATCCAACATCATCATGAGCTATATTAGTCCTTTTTTCATGGAAAGTGTTGTGCTTAATTTGTTGGGCATGTGAATGAGGATCTTCGATTGAAGTTGGATAATGGATCAATGGCTTGGGAAATTGTTTTAGTTTCCTTGTTTCAAGTTGGTGGTGATCTTCTATGCCCTAGTATCATGTTGTCACTGCCTAGGGAAAAGGGGTACTGTTAGGGGCCCTCACAAGGGTAACGTTCCATTCCCCACCATACTTAACACTTTCCATCATGGAGCCTCTCATAGTGTACCAAGCTTCGACAATGGGTCAAGGTACATTCTCTCATGAGAAGAAGGGGATGAAGGCCCAGAGGTTGATGCAATTGCTCTATACATGCATGACATTGATAATTGACAAAGGCCATCATAAAAGTCTCATGCCATCTTGATCTCTACCCCCTCTGATGGTAATCACACTAAATTATAAAGGAAAATAGCCCAGTAAAAAATTAAGGAATGGAGATTGAAACCTTATAAAGGGGGCTTGCAAATGATAATTGGGTATCAAAAGGAAAAATTAGTGATTCTAAATGAAAAAAAGTACCAACAAAAAGGTATCTCAAGCAAGAAAATGATCCCTCTACAAATGTGTTAATAGAAATGGATTCAATGACACCATAAGATATGAAGTAATACTTAAAACCATATCATTATCACACTTACTCTTGAAGGGTTTCCTTGTTTCTTGCTTCTCTCGAGACCTATCCATATACCTAGGTCTTTTTCCTGTCTAGGTTTGCACACCTAATAGGGTTGGATGAAGGCCCTCCCATACTTAAACTTGTCAATTCACATGAGCTCATGAGCTAGTGTGATGCTTGAAGGGTATATTGAGGTGAATTGTTTACGTGGCTTATATCTTAAGTTACAACTTAATTTTCATGCTTTAAGGACTAATGTTTCTTGTGAACCTTGGTTAACCTTGTCTTATACTTTTCTTTGTTTTTGATGGCCCTGACATGGTTCTTTGAGGGACTTCCTAGGATTGTGATCAGGACGTTGTACCTTTTATTGCAGGACCTTGGCACATGTGATGCAAAGCAATGGGTCATCCGGTGACTCACCACCCTCAAAGATCATCTCTCACATCCTCATAACATTGGACGATGGACATATGGTCTTGGTATGAGTATATTCAGTCATGATGTTACAAAGATGGGATGGAAGCCCATAGGTTGGGTAGAGTACCCCATAGCTTATTATCTAGAGGATCAGAGATGTTGCAACAACAAATAGATAGACACTATGTAGAGAAAATATGTAGCTCCCTCTAGCTTGGATGCAACACCTGGATCCTGGATGTTGGCCCTACTTTGATGATGACATCATCTTCTAAGGTTTGATAGAGAAAGGGTTTGATGGATACCTGGGGTAATTATGATGGTTGGCATGAATTTGGGTGAGGAGAGACATCATTTTCTCCCACTTCACTCTTGATTTGTGTCATGTGGCCTTTGTAGGCCTCTTCCTTGCCTAGGAAGTCTTGATGTCTCACACGTGTGGCCTTTTTCATGATGTATTTTTCATTTTAGGATTTTGCAAGGGTAAAATGAGGGTTTGGTCCCAATTGAATAAATGTTATGTTATGTTATGTGGAAAAATTATGCTAGGATATCCTCCTATAAGAAGGATAGCACTATCCTTTTCATTTTCTTCATCATTCCTCACCATTGTGGGGTAACACTTCTAGCATTTTTTATATTTCAACCTTCTTGGACTTTCTATCTCATGTGTTATGATTGGAAAAGGTCTCTTGTGGATGGTTTGCTTATTTTGGATGGATATTTTTGCAATTAGGGTTTTTTGTTCTTGTCTTAGATAAACTAAGTATTTGTTTGCAATTCTATGGTACATTGTTGGTGTAAATGGTAAATTTCTATTTTTTGCAAGGATTCTTGCTTGTTGAAACCCTAAGAGAGGAATATAAGTGCTTCTTCCTCTCACAAAGTTTTACTTGTCTGAAATTTGTGGATTTTCCTTACTAGGGTTAGAACTCTAAAGCCCTAAAGTGATATCACTTTAGGATTTAACCCTATACAATTGATCTTTGATCTATGTGAAGCTACAAGAAGGGAGAAACAATATCTAGGGCCCAAAAGTGCTTGCACCCTAGACTTTCTTCTCCTCAAATTCTAAATCCTAAGGCTCAAATGTGCTTGCACCTTAGAGTTTAAACTCTACCTCTTGATTTCAATTAGATCAACCTTCAAGCTTATATGCATTTGAGACTCTATATCCTAAAATGGTAAAGGAACTAATCTAGGAGTAACTCTTGTGGTGAAAGTAGTTGTTAAAATCACCTTTCTAAATCTCTCAAGTGCTCTACTAACATTGCTAACCCTAACTCTAGCAAACTCACACTATTTCTTGTTGACGTTATAAAAGTTTTCTACAACCACATAAAACTACATTAAATTGTTGCATACACTCATCTAAAGGTGGTCTAACTAGGTCATAATTACTTCTATCAATTGTATAATTTTATGTTTTGTGAATGCTTACTTTTCATGCTAAATTGCTACATTTCTAAGCACTGTACCTTGTTGTTGTTGAAAAATACTTATTGGTGTTGTAAGATTGGTTTTAATACTATAATTTGCAACAACCAATTGAATCTAACTTTTATTGTGTCCATAGAGGTCATTGTTGCATGCTTTATCTTGGTAATTGTCATATATATGCTACAAATTGTTTTTTGTTCCAAGAAGGTACAACAACCATCTTACAACCTCTCTTTATTTCCTAGACCTAGATCAACTAACAGGTTATCAAGATAGGGAGAGGTAGGATTTGATACTAAACTTGCTATTCGATCCCTTGTGGTCACCAGGGAATTCTCCCTTGTGGTGGACCTCCTCCATCACTAAAATGAGGGAAGATACTACTTAGGTGACACTGGTAGTTTCTTCAATAGTTATGTAAGATTTGGGGATATTGTCGTGGGATTTGCACAAGCACAAATCTCGTGATAGCATTTTGGTGCCATTTTCGAGGAGGATTGATTCATTATCCTTATGACATATCTTTCATAAAATTATCCCAAATCCCTTATTATACAAGTTTACCTGGCAACTCCACTAAGGGTAATTCCCTCACTTTCCTTTGATGATCATGTTTGAAGAATCATCTAGACACTCCACTGATACATTTTGAGTTGTTTGTTTCCCAAGTAATGGATTTATGGCTATCCATGAATGGTTTCCATGTATTGATTTTTAAAGAATCTCGGGATACCCAAACAAGTTTAAGGAAGGATGGTAATATTCAAAGGGTTTGTTTCCACTCATGTTGCAAATTTCTTAAAATACATACAACAAATGGGGGAACATGAAGATGTACATATACAATGGTTTCTAGTGTCCCTATCACTTGATGTACAAGATTGGATCAAAGACTATTGCAAACCAAAGGCCATATCTCTTCTCATAGATATCATTAGAAAATTTCTTGAGTATGGGAATCCACAATCTCAAATATATGAAGACACTCTTCAAGAACTCAAAAAAACCCTTAAAAGGGAAGTTTTCTTCCTAGATATTCTTATAATAAACATTAGGGAAGCACACCATGCCAAAGAAGAAGAATCCATTGGGAGTATTCATCCTCATGAAGACAATACATTGATAATTGCTCCACTTCTTGAGGATGGAAAACTAGAACATCGTGAAGACTTCTCCCAAAGGTTGAAGGAAAACGTTAAAGAAGTTAAGAGGTTTTTCAAAACATTGGTTGATTGATGTGAAGACATACATCTGTTGATTCAAATTTGCGCACAAATATGGGAAGAGCATGACCTAATAGTAGAGAAATATGAGTGATGTCTTAAAGTTTCAGTAGAGGAAGAACTCACTAAAGCATATTTCTGGGTAAAGACACTATGTGCTAGGATACAAGAGAAATATGACCAAACTTGGGTTTTATCCAAGATATTGGAGTTGAATGTAGATGAGGAGGAATGGGATGATTCAGAAGAAGATGAAAACCATGATGAAGTTCTCCCTCTAAATGATCAATAATTTATTAGTGAAAAATGTCTATATCTTGATCATGCCTTGGATGAAGAAGATTTCACGTCCTCGAGGAAAGAACATAAGTAAGAAGTTTATAAAGAGGGTTACCAACCCCTTGAAGAGAAGAAAGAATTACCTCATGATTCCATCGAAGATAATGAATATTTGATTGAAGAATGAGAGCTTGAAATGGTGAATCATGAGGAGGATTACCAAATACATGAAGTAGAACATGAGTTACCTCATGAATATGTCGAAGAAGAACACTATTATGAAACACGCCATGTTGAAGACCTAATACATGAAGAGGATATTCATGAAGACAAAGCACTAGTATTTTCTCCTCCATTTGATGAAGTCATCCAAGCCTCCATTCCTCCTGCACATGAAGAAGAGAACCTGATGAGTTATGATCCTTCCAAGTTTTTGATACTGCTTCATTTCATGATTTGGAAAGTGAAGAGGTATTAGAGGAACCCTTGGATGCATTATACCCTTCATGTTATAATAAAGGTAATGATGTGATTGAGAATATTGATGATTTTGTACATGTTGGGAGACATAAATGGGATGTTGTTTGTTTTGGTCCTAATGGAGATCCCATTTATGACATTGAAGGTCATTTTCAATTGTTACCTTTAGAAAAACCATGTGTGATTGCTAAAGATTCAGATATGGGGCAAAATGAAGATGACATGATTACATATTTATTCTGATGAACCAGGGATGACTTATTGTAGCATTCTCATGATGATTCATGGCCATATCCTGGAGGGTCTAATACATACTCTTTTGAGAACTTGGATTTATTCTACGAAGAAGATGTTCAACCATTGATGTGCTCTAACCTTGATGAAGTTGAGTCCATGATTTGCTCAGAGCAGGATCTTTGTGATGAGAGCTTCCAACCTTCTCCTTTTCCACATTGTTGTTCCGCTATAGATATGGTTGGTAGTTTTCCTCGTGATGGTCACTTTCCTGTTGGATAGAGTTTTTTTCAACCTTATGGATTATTGTAGGTATTTTTAGTTTCACACACAAGGTCAACATTCTTTGGGTTGGGAGAAAAATATTTTATCTAGGCCTAGCCTGATCCCTTACCTTGTACTCTCTTTTCCCATAAACAACATTATATTTTTCCTTAGGTTCCTTTTCATCCTTTCTTGATATTTGGGTGATGTCTTTGCAGATGAGGAAAAGGATATACCTTTGTTTGATTCTTTCATCCTTGTCCTAGGATGGATAGGGAAGGGATGTGGTGATGCCTCCTTGCATGAATTTTCCCCTCCCTCCCACCTCCATGAGTTGGATTTTATGACTAGTTATGGTATGGTGTATGTCCCGACTCATGATCTTTTTGTGCTTGAAGTATCCTTATTTTGGTTTATGATGAAGCACAAAGGTAGACATTATGATACAATGTTGGGATGGTTTCATTGGTCATATGATTATACCTAGAATTTCAACTAACATAGATTAGTGTAGGTTAGGTAGAACATTTTCATATTGCATTTCATTTGTATATATATTGCATCATGCACTCATGCCAGTATAGCCTTGCATATTCTTGTATATATTTCATTTTTATTTGTATATAATTAGTAAATGTTAGGAAATTACATTTAATCATTGTATAATATAACTTTATCATTTTGTAGTTTAGTGAAATTTATTTTTTAGCATGGTTTTGGATTTATCACTAACTCGGGTGGATCACATCCACCAGCCGGTAATTCTAAAGGGTGTTTTTTTTTTCAAGTGGGAACATTATTGTAGGTCTTGGACAACCATATATGTTGAGGTTCTCATGTGCTCTATAGTGATCACATTTTCCCATGTTTGAGTCATATGTTACCCCCCACAATTCCTAGGGGGAACTAGAGGAGATCATGTCTCGTGGCATACAATGGAGAACATTATCCTAAACATGATGATGATAAACATGTCCACAATTGGTATCCCAACAACCCCGCTCAATCACCTTTACAACTACAGTTCAACCAAGGATCATCACATTCAATCAACCCAGTGTATCAGAGATGGTAAGCCATTGCCACCATGAGTATGTTAGTCCTTCTTTTATGCAAAGTGTTGTGCTTAATTTGTTCGACATGTGGATGAGGATCTTTGGTTGAAGTTGGATAATGGATCATTGGCTTGGGAAATTGTTTCAGTTTCCTTGTTTCACCTTGGTATTCATCTTTTATGCCCTAGTCTCGTGTTTTCACCACCCAAGGAAAATGGGTACTACTATGGGGCCCTCACATGGGTAATGATTTGTTCCCCACCATACTTAACACTTTCCATCCCAGAGCCTCTCATAGTGTACAAAGATTTGGTAATGGGTCATGGTCCATTATCTCATGAGAAGAAGGGGATAAAGGCCCAGAGGTTTATGCATTTTCCCTATATATGCATGGCATTGCTAATTGACAAAGGCCACCATAAAATACTCAAGCTAGTTTGAGTTGTACCCCCTTTAATGGTAATCACCCTTGTTTGTATGTGAATGAATGCAACAAATTATAAAGGACAATGTCCCAGTAAAAAATGAAGGAATGAAATTTGAATCCTTATAAATGGGACTTGCAAATGATAATTGGGTGTCAAAAGGAAAAAAAATGGGTTCATAATGCAAAATGTAACGAGGAAAGTGTATCTCAAGAAAGAAAGAGCTCCCTCTACAAAGGCACTCATAAAAATTGATTCAGTGACACCATAAGCCATGAAGTAATCCCTAAAACCGTATCACTATCAAACTTAATCTTGAATGGTTTCTTTATTTCATGATTCTGTTAGGTCCTATCCCTCTACCTAGGTATTTTTCCTATCTAGGTTAGCACACATAATAGGGTTGGATGAAGGCCCTCCCATACTTAAACTTTCCAATTCACATAAGGTCCTGGTCTGGTGTGATGCTTGAAGGGGATACTGAGGCGAATTGTTTACATGGATTATATAATAAGTTATAGCTTACTTTTCATTCTTTAAGGACTATTTTTTCTTGTGAACCTTGGTTAACCTTTTCCTACACTTGCTTTGTTTTGGATGGACCTAATGTGGCTCTTTAATGGACATCATGGGCTTGTTCCCATGATGTTGTTCCTTTTATTGCAAGACCTTGACACATGTGATATAGAGAAGTGGGTCATCTAGTGACTCACCACTCTTAGACATCATCTCTCATATCCTTGGAACCTTGGACGATGGATAGATGGGATTGGTATGAGAAAATTTAGTCATGATGGCACACAAATGGGATGGAAGCCCATAGGCTAGGAAAATTACCGCAAATCTTATTTATCCATGGGATTAGGAACATTGAAGTAACATACAAATAGACACTATGCAGAGAAAATATGAAACTCCCTCTAGCCTGGACATAACACCTAGATCCTGGATGTTGGCCCTACTTTGATGATGACATCATCTTCTAGGGTTGGATTGAGATAGGGTTTGGTGGATACCTAGGGTACATGTGATGGTTGGCATGACTTTGGGTGAGGAGAGACATCATTTTCTCCCACTTCACTCTTGATTGGTGCCACATGGCCTTTGGAGGCCTCTTCCTTTCCTAGGAAGGCTTGAAGTCTCACACATGTGGAATTTTTCATGATGTATTTTGCATTTTAGGATTTTGTAAGGGTAAAATGAGGGGTCAGCCCCTCTTGAATCAATGTTATATTATGTTATGTGGACAAATTATGCTAGGCTATCCTCCTATAAGAAGGCTATCACTATCCTTTTCATTTTCATCATCATTCCTCACCATTGTGGGGTAACTCTTCTAGCATTTTTTCTATTTCAGCCTTCTTGGTATTTCTTTCTCATGCACTATGCTTGGAAAAAGTCTCTTGTGGATGGTTTGCTGATTTTTGATGTATATTTTTGTAATTAGGGTTTTGTTCTCTTGTCTTATTGGATAAAGTAAGAAATTGTCTGCAATTCTATGATATATTGTTGATGTAAACGGTGAAATTACTATTTTGTTGCAAGGATTATTGTTTGTTGAAACCCCAAGAGAGGAACATAAGTGCTTCTTCCTCTCACAAAGTTTTACTTCTCCAAAATTTGTGAATTGTCCTTGCTAGGGTTAGAACCCTAAATCCCTAAAGTGATATCACTTTAGGATTTTATCCCTAGACAATTGATCTTTTATCTAAGTGAAGCTTCATGGTCCATTCTCTCATGAGAAGAGGGGATGAAGGCCTAGAGGTTGATTGTAGATTCTATTAAAATAACAAGAAATTGATGCTAAATAAATAAAGGAATGATAGCAAGAAAGGACTAACAAAATCCATTCCAAACTTGAGCTCTACTCTTTCAATGCTCACCTCGGTCCCAAATAGAAATGTTAAATCTTGAAACCTTATAAAACAGGACTTGCAAATATGATAAAGTGGACTAGAAATATGGCTAATAAAGGGGTTTGGAAAAAAAATGTGTAAATATGGGGTGTGTTGAGCCTCTAAATTGACATACCCACTACTCTATTATACTCCTCATTTATACCTTTTTGGCCTACCTAAGCTTGGATAAATTACAAAGAACACTACCATTAGCCATTGATGAGGTCATAAGGTACTAGGAGACTAAATGTTTCATGTACTAATGTTTTAAATTTCCATGTGCAACCTTTGACCTCTAGATGAGTCCAACATTTCTGTATTAGCTCAGCCATCCTGTACTTATGTGCCAGATTGCCACTGTCTGAATCCGGTACCAAGCACACCTTCCATTCAGATCCGATACCGAACCATTCACTGTCGTGATCCATTACCAATGGTCGTAGACTATTCTAGTTCGGTACCAACCACTTGCATGTTGTTTGGATCCGGTACCATTTACCGAATCTCACCTGTCACAATCCGGAACCAATACAGGAAGCAAAATATACCAAGTTTAGCTCCAGATCGTACCCAAGATAACTGTTGGATGTTTATTGAATCATCAAAGCTCTAACCAGGCTATGTTAATCTAGTTTGTTTATTGCTTCATCCTCATACACTTTGTGTCATGAGGATGAAGCTTAAAATATGTAACCGAATATATAAATTTGACAATTGACTGATCTGGTAAAGATTTCACCTCCTTGTGTTTAACGACTAACACTGTTTAAATAGTCATGGCAAGGATGGTGGAAGTAGTAGAGAGTTAGCATAACACAACATGTGAAGCAGTGTTACATATTGTAGAACATATTCTGAGTTGAAGTTTAATAGAAGGATGTCATTTATCTCCATGTCTTGATCATTTATGAATGAATGTGAGTTGAGTTGTTAGCATAGTTTAATTCTATGTTTTGATGTTTGAGTAAGAGTAATGTGTGGATTGAAAGCAAGCTTACTGTAGACTCTAGTCACTGACCTGTTGAAGCAACAAGGGCTCACTTCCCAACAAAGGTCAGCATCCTTATAGATTAGCGTTAGTAGTTGATTTCAATAATATAAATGTTAGACTAGCTAAAGCTTTGATCCTTTTAGATGATAGCAATATAGTTCAGTTTAGGGTTTCAATGATATGATTTATTAGAGATCTTTACTTACTCTATTTTGCATATGCTCTATTTCTGTTTTTATGAATTTGATTTTGTTTCATGGACATGAATGTTGGCAGCAGTAGTCAGACATCTTTGAAGGAGAACTAGTGAAGTTCACAACAACACATTGCGAACCACAACATACTTAGTATATTGACTATTGAACTACCCATGCTATGTCTTGATGATTAATGTGTGATTTCCCTTTCAGAAGTGTGATTGCATAGTTAGCTTTCTGGGTTAGATAACTTAGTTTATCTGTCAAAGAACTCCATCTCATACTTGCATGTGCCATAATGAAGTAGATAGCCTCTCTGTGAAAGACAACCAAAGTGTGTTTTGGTTTGCTAGTTTGCTTTGTTTCCAGCATGCATAATCTAGAATAGTTCTATACTCATGACATTAGAATTACCTTTCTTACTGGTGTGTTGTAACTCTGTTGATTACGAATCCTGGATTGATAATTAATGAGTGCATTATACTAATCATATAAGTAGCACAACAGGGTGACTCAAGAGCAAGCACACCCTCCATAAATACACTCATAGAAATGGATTTAATGACAACACGAGCCATTAATTAATCCATAAAACCGTATCACCATCACATTTACTCTTGAAGGGTTTTTACTTTTCATGTCACCCTCGAGACCTATCCCTCTACCTGGGTTATTTTATTTCTTGTCTAGGTGGCACACCTAATAGGGTTAGATGAAGTCCCTCCCATACTTAAACTTGTCAAGTCACATGGGGTCTCAGGCTGGTATGATCCCTGAAAGGGTTACTGGGGTGAATTTCCTTACATGGCTTATACCTTAAGTTGTAGCTTACTTTGAATGTTTTAGGGACTAATGTTTCTTATGAACTTTGGCTAACCATGTTTTTATGCTTTGATTTGTTTTGGATGGCCCTGACATGGTTCTTTGAGGGATGTCTTGGGATTGTACCAAGGACGTTGTAACTTTATTTTAGGACTTTGGCATGTGTGATGGAGACCAGTGGGTCATACAGTGACTTGCCACCCTCAGACATCATCTCTCACACCCTTGGAACCCTGAATGATGAACATATGGGCTTCGTAGGAGCATATTCAATCATGATTTCACACAGATATGATGGAAGCCCAATAGGTTGGGAGAACTACCCCAAGAATTATTTTGTACCAGTATCAAGGATGCTATAGCAACATGTAGTTAGAGACAGTGTAGAGTGAGATGCAACTCCCAGGGCGTAGACAAAACACCTAGATCATGGACTTGTCCTTATTATGGTGATGATGCCACCTTCTAGGTTGATGAATATAGGGTTTGATGCACACATAGGGTACTGATGACGCATGGAATAAATTTCGGTGAGGAGAGACATAACTTTCTCCCACCTTGCTCCAAATTCATGCCACATGGCCTTTGGAGGCCTTCTTCTTGGCCAAGATACCTTGACGTCTCACATGTATGGGATATTTTGACTTTATTTTGCATTTGTTGCACTTGTAAAGATTAAATGAGGGGTTGAACGCATTTAAATTGAATGTTATTTTATGTTTGTGGAAAAAAGTGAGGCGTTAGGCCTCATATAAAAATGCTAGAACTGATTTCATTTTTGATATCATCATTCCTCACCTTTTTGAGACACTACTTCTGAAATTTCCAACCCTTAGGGGTTACTAGCTCTTTCTCTCTCATGTGTTGTGCTTGGAAGGATCTTTTATGGATGGTTTTGTTTATTTTGATGGATATTTATGCAATTAGGGTGAAATTCTCTTGGTTTCTTAGATGAAGTAAGTATATTTATGCAATTAATTTTTATGCTATTAATGTTCTTGGTGAAATTTTTATTTTGTTGCAAGAAGTCTTGTTTATTGAAACCCTAAGAGATGAACATAAGTGCTTATTCCTCTCACAAGGTGATATGTGTCTAAAATTGGTTGATTGTGTTGGTTATGGAGCCTGATTATCTTCATGATTCAAAGGTTTGTTTTAGTCATTCTTGGACCCCATTCCCTAATGGGGGGGCATGGGGGGGATTGACCCACCACAGCTATTGCAAGGGGGGTCCAAGGGGGCAGAGACAGAGAAATATTGAGAAGCAATTCCTACTAAAATATTGTAATTTCATATTCAATCTGGACCGTTCATTATAAGGTCATAGATCTGACGATAGAAGTTATTTTAGGGTTTTTTTCCCTAGAAGGAAACCCTCTTTTATAAGGGAATTATATTGCAGTTGTGTATTATCATGAATATTGTATTCTGAGAGAGGAGACTGTGAGAGAAAGAAGAGGAAGTTATAGTGGATGTGTTGTAGGTTGTATCCCTTAATTTTGTTGGATAATAAAAAGGAAGGACTTGACAATTTCTCTAGTGGGCGTAGCCCAAATTGGATAAACCATGTATATCTCTAGTGGGCGTAGCCCAAATTGGATAAACCATGTATTGTGTATATTTTGTGTTTGATTTCCTCATTTGTTTTATTTTATTGCTCTCCGATCCTGTTTTTATGACAACTGGTATCAGAGAGAAAGGTAACTCACAGGAAAAGAGGGTTCCTGGTTCGAGTAGGAGCAATGGTGGAATATGGAAAGTGTAGGGTCGAGAAATTTAACTACCAAAACTATGAGTTATGGAAGATGTAGATGGAAGATTATTTATATCAGAAGGATCTATTCCTGCCATTGGATGGAATAGAAAAGAAGCTGACAACCATGAAGGATGAAGAATGGGAGTTTCTTGACAAAAAAGCACTAGGAATGATATAGCTAAGCCAACCAACGTCGATAGATTTCAATATTTTGAAAGAAAAGAAAATGAAGGAGTTGATGGATTCATTGGATAAACCTTATGAAAAACCCTTGGCGTCCAATAAGGTATTTCTAATGAAGCGATTATTTAATATGAAGATGTCCGAAGGTGGGTCTATTGCAGATCATTTAAATGAATTTAATATGGTTATTAATAAGCTAATTTCTATAAAAGTGGACTTTGATGATGAGGTCAGGTCTCTTCTAATATTGTGCTCATTTCCAGAAAGATGGAATGGCTTGGTCATGGTTGTATGTAACTTTGTCTCTGGTTCAAACACTCTAAAATTTGATGATGTTGTTGGTGTTATCCTTAGAGAGGAAATGCGACGAAAAATAATAGGTGAGACATCATGTAATGCATTAAACATGGAGAACAAGGGAATACAAAAGGATAGAGGAAAGGGCTCAGGGAACCGTGGCAATTCTAGGAAGGGAAGATCCAAATATAGACTGGGAAAGATAGAATGATGGAATTGTGGGAAGAAAGGACATCTAAAGAAAGACTACAGAGCTCCAAATAAACTAAGAGATGGACACCAAGAGAAAAATCATGAAGAAAATGTAATAGTTGAATGTGTTACAAGATGCTTTGATTCTTTCAGTAGATAATCTTTTTGAGTCTTGGGTAGTATATTTAGGGGCTTCATTTCATGCCACACCCTATAGGAAACATTTTCTAGATTATGTTCAAGGTGATTTTGGACAGGTTCATTTGGGTGATGATGCACCATGCAAAATTGTTGGAATGGGAAAGGTACAAATAAATCAAAAGAATGGAAACCTATGGTTTTTGAAATAGGTAATACATGTTCCAGATATAAGGAAAAATATAATTTCAACAGGGAAGTTGTCAAGTGAAGACTGTATATCCATATTTACAGATAAGGCATGGAAGGTCACCAAAGGATAACTGGTGATAGAAAAATAAGAGAAGGTAGGTACATTGTATTTATGTACTGTTAATATTGACTCTTCTATATCTTTATCTTCTACCGGAGTGGATACATAAATTTGTTACCATATCTTAAAAAAATTGATTTGGATTTCTGTGAGCACTGTGTTTATGGAAAACACAAGAGAGTCAGATTTCTCAGAGTCAGAAAAGAAAAGAAGAGTGAAAGCTTAGATTTTGTGCATATTGATGTATGGGTACCAACTCAGACATCATCTCTTGGTGGCTCTCATTTTTATGTTACTTTTATTGATGATGCAACTAGAAAAACTTGGGTTTATTTCATTCGACAAAAATATGATGCTTTTGATACTTTTAAGAAATGGAAATCTTTGGTTGAGAATGAGAAAGGAAAAAGGTTGAAGTGTCTCAGATCAGAGAATGGAGGCGAATATTGTAGAAAGGAGTTTTATGATCATTGTTCATACCATGGTATTCATAGAGAGAAAACAGTTCCAGGAACACCATAAGAAAATGGTGTAAGAAAGGATGAGCAGGACAATCATGGAGTGTGTAAGGAGTATGAGATTGCATGTTGAGTTTCCCTTACATTCCTGGGTAGATGTTGTATATACTACTATTTACTTAATAAAAAGAGGACCTTCAAGATCTTTAGATGGTGGAATTCCAGAGGAGCAATTGACATGTAAAAAGGTAAACTATTCTTTTCTGAAGACTTTTGGTTGTGAAGCATTTGTCCATATTGATAAAAAAAAAATAGAACAAAGCTTGAGGAAAAATCCAAGAAGTGTACCTTTATTGGATACAGTGTTAATGATTTTGGTTATCGATGATGGGATTATGAAAATAAAAAAACAATTAGGAGTAGAGATGTCATATTCAATGAGAAGGTGATGTACAAAGATCAATTGCATGGAAAGAAATAAGAAAAAGAAAAACCAGAATACACAGTGCTTGATGAGATCACTGAAAAAGAAATTCCAAAGGTACCAAAAAATAAAAATGTACAAAAACAGGAAAAATAGGTACCTAAACTCCTACAATTGTTGTTAGAAGATCTACCAGGTTAAGTAGACCCCCTGAATGATACTCTCCTTCATTGTATTATTTGTTGTTGATTGATTCTGGTGAACCAGAATGTTATGAAGAGGCAATGCAGGTAGACACTAAAAAGAAGTGGGATCAAGGCATGAAAGAGGAAATGTATTCCTTGGTAAACAACCAGACTTGGGACTTGGTTCAGTTTCCTGCAGGAAAAAGAGCATTGTAGAATAAATGGGCTTACAAGTTGAAGGAAGAAGATGGAGGCAAAAAGCGGTACAAGGCTAGACTTGTTGTAAAGGGGTTTTAACAAAAGAAAGGTGTATATTTTGATGAAATATTTTCTCATGTTGTTAAGATGACTTCAATTAGGACTATTTTAAGTCTTGTGGTAGTAGAATATTTACATCTTGAACAGTTATATGTAAAAACAACTTTTCTCCATGGAGATTTGGAGGAAGAGATTTATATGCAGCAGCCATAGGGGTATGAGGTCAAAGTGAAGGAAAATTTGGTATGCAGGTTGAAGAAGAGCTTGTATGGACGAAAGAAATCTCCAAGGCAGTGGTATTTGAATTTTGATAGGTTTATGACAGGACAAGGCTATAGTAGATGTCATTCTGATCACAATGTTTATTTTAAAAGGCTAGAAAATGGAAGTTATATTATATTTCTATTGTATGTAGATGACATGCTTGTTACAGGTTCTAATAAGCAGGATATAAATGTGCTTAAGAAGAAATTAGTTAGTTCATTTGCGATGAAGGATTTGGGTGCTGCAAAGAAAATCCTTGGTATGAGAATAACAAGAGATGGGAAAAATCAAAAATTGACATTGTCTCAGGGTGAGTACATAGAGAAGGTGTTTGTTATTGGATTAATCGGTAAATGCAGACATAAATTGATCTCCCTAGATCCACCTAGATCTATAACAAAACAAGATAGGACATAACGCTTTCCCTAAGCTCTAATCATTGAATTTACTATCAAACAAGAGATGAGTGGCATACCTTTGAATATTGCTTCCTTATATCTTTGTTGTCCTCGCTCCACTCCGGTGCTCTTGTGATATTGGACCTGCAATGAAACACACACCAACCAAAGTGAAAAAAATAATAGTCTATTCAATGAAAACTTATGCATGTGATCAAGGAGTCATGTAATAAAATGAGAATGATTTTATGGGAAAGAAACATGCCAATGTATTATATTAAGTAAAAGTGGAAGATACAACCAAACAATCTTGATGTTGCAAGGTTCCCTTTCAATGGCCCTTTGCTCCAACACACACACTTTCTCCAAACTTGCATGAAGAATATCCAGAATAACTTGATGGACTGAAATGAAGACCTCAAGAATCAACTAAAGTAGAATTCCTCACACAATTCTCAACCTATTTCTTCATTAACCTTAATTCCTTGCTTAACCTTTTCCATGAGAAATCCATCCTTATATAAGATAAAGAGATATGGTTAAAGAAATTAGGATGATCCCACCAAATAAGAGAAGTGAGTAGGATCCAAACCATATGGATGCCACCTCACATTCTAGAATATTCCCTTCTAGAACTTTCGTGAACCTCGACCTTTTCTTAGTATTTCAGCATCGCCTCACCCTGGCTATAGGAAAGCCTGCGGAAACATCCCAAACCAGTCTCAGGACAGAATGTGATGATCAGGCATCTCTGCACCCTGCATATAGTGCAGAATGTGGATATCTTCTTTAATAAGGTTTTTTAGAAGAGAAAGCCAGTCACTTTTCTCATGAAGAAAGGTTCTTTTGGGAACCTAAACACATGTTGTAAAAATGTCACTAGGGTAACCAAAATAATGTGTAATAGAATGCCCCCCAAAGTATGAGGGTTGAACTCGTGGCAGCCGAAATACTTTGTAGAATGTGTGTGTGTTGGAAACAAGGAGTGCACCAATAGGGAACCTATAAACAACCAACCATCTACATAATATCATACCATTTCTGAGGTAGGCATTCCCATGCTTAGACTATAAGTGATTTAAATCATAAATGTTAGTCATGGACACCAATCATACACTGTGGATCCATGTCATTAAGATTATGCATAGCTACCAATAATACACTGTGGATCTATGCTCTAGAAAACTCAAATTCATACATAGCCACGAGACATACAAAGTGGATCTATGTGTCAATACAAATAATGAATACTCCCTCCCAACGTGGACCAAAATAATGAGATCCAGGGTCTTCAATCCCATTGTTTGTAAGTATGAATCTATCCATGCGATTATAGGTGTTGAAGTCGAACATGGTAGAAACCACTTGATTACCAGCCATTGATGAAAACCGTTAACAAGTGTCAGGGAAATTACCATTGATGTCAATGACTCCCAAGGTACCTTAGTACAATCCAACGAACGTGAATAAATGAGTCGAAGTCGAACGCTCGATGGAATCTCTCTATCAGGGGTCGATGATGTGAACCCACTGTCAAAAGTGAAGAGACCTACCATTGAGGCATGCAGGCTCTAAGGTACTAAATTATTTCTAAGTTTTGTTCCTAGATAATGAGTTGAAGTTGACAAGAACATACTCGTCACAGGAGGGCCTTGATGTAGGAATTGAAATTGACAAAGGGAAGGCCGACATGGTAGGAATTGATAACTGTAGATGGCTGACTTGAAAGAGGGATTTTTTAAGGTTGGACTTCTCTTGAACATATGTATGACACGAAAATGGTCTTGGCAACATTGACTCAAGGACAACCCAATATATGAACTTGCGGAAGGCCAAACGAGAGACAAATGGATTTCCCAACCTGGATACAATGATGAAGGGGGTCTCGTGTTCAAGAGAGACTATTATTGCCACTAACACAAATGCAGAGACATATTTCTTTCTCAAATTCCCCCCCACCATTTATGGTGAGTACCTCTTTATTTTTACACAAGATTGAGGAGGATAACATATGCTTGTTGATGTAAGCTCATCCTTTGGATGAGTCCCTTGGAGTATGTTTAACGAACCCTAAGAAGGAGTGGTTCGGTTCCATATAGGTTTTTTGATATTTGTTTAACGAGTCCAAAGAGAGAAAACTCGAGGGTTTTTCATGTTTAGAGAGTCCGAAAAACACTTAAAGAGAACTCTCTCAGTTCCTTTTTCGTAAATGAGTTTAATGAGACTGAAAAAGTTATAAACTACCGCCCATCAAACTTTTTCTTCAAATACTTTTACCAGCGTGAAAAGAACAAGGTTTCTTGACAATCTTTTCATTTTTACAGAGCGTGAAAAGAGCTTAAAGGATACTCCATGGGTGTCATGTTTTGATGTTACCATCATGAGTATGAAAAAGATGACAAAAGTATACTCGGTTCTGTTCTCATTGATTTACAAGCATGAGAAGGAACAAAACCTAAGCTCAAGATTTTTTCTGAAAAACCCTAAAAGGATCTGTACATGTGACAAATGTAAAAACAAACCAAAAAATGTATTTGTGTTTCATCATTTGCACTCCTAGATCTCTCACCTACGAAAAATCAAACTCTTGCAATGTCGTTAGGACTTTAGGGTCTAAGCAAAATGCATAAAATAATATAAAATATGAATGGAAAAGTTAAAAAGTTAATAAACATGGGTAAAAACTTCGTTTTACCATTCCATTGTTATTTCACCCAAAACTTGCCCCAAAACCCCCATTTTACCTCAAACTTCCACTGCAGATTGCGAGAGGCACCATCAGTCATTTGGCGAACAGTCTTCACTGAATAGGTAATCTTCTTGTCTTCTTCATTTTCTATGGATTAATTTTTTATTTCATTGGTTAAAAGTAGATTTTTTGAGCTGAATGCATGAGGGTATTTCCGTGTGAAGGTCACCGCAGGCGCCTTATATTGTGCCCTGCGGTGATCCCAAGTCTCCGCAAGCGGCCCTATGGCTTCCCTACGACGATTCTGCACTTTGTGGATGCTTTCACCTGTGTCGTGCACAACTCAAAAATATCTTATGGATATTTGGCCAATAAAAACTTCCAGGGAGAAAAAATAAAGATGCTAACTTCTCCTTGTGGCTCCAATGTAGTCTTTTGACAGTCATAATGTTGGAGTGGAGGGAGAGAGAACATGAGGATGAAAATTACTTCGTCAGGAATGACCTAGGAACAGTGAATTCCCTCCGACAATGTGGGCTACTGAAGTTCTTCAAATTTCAGGGCATGAGGGCCCAATTGAGGTTGCTTGAATATTTAGTCCACATGTGTGATGTGGATCAACAGGTATTCCATGTGGGGGCCCACATACTCAGTCTAGATATCGAGGATATCTATTTTTGACGGGGTTGTCTCACCATGGGTCCCATGTGACATTGATAGGTAGTAGGGGTGATGGTTTTTTGATGAATGAGTACATTCAGCAATATTGTGTACCAGAGGCTGAGAGACGTAGTGGCAAGTTCGCTATTAGGGATGTCCAGGACTTACCCTTATGGACCATCCTTTTCACCATCTCACGTATGGTGGGGAGTTCATCTCCTCATATGGCTCTTTAGAGCTACTTCCAGTATGTAGTAGAGTGCATGGAGCCCCAAGTCTTTAACTGGTGTGACGGGGTCCTTAGGATCATGAAGAAACAATTGAACAAGTAGAGAAAAGGTGAAATGAAACAATTCAGATACGGGTCAATTTTGGTGTCCTTATTCCTGGAGAGGGTTCCACACTTGTGCCTATAGGTACAGTGGGGCATACCGACCCCTGAAGATCCAAGAATGAAGAGGTGGTGTGACCTCATGGCTCGACATGTGACTAATCCTATCGTCGGATATAATGACGCGTTATTTGATTGGTTGAGCCCCTAGCTACTTATGGTAGATGATTATGCATATGACAGCTTAGAATTTAGAGTTGACCCAAACTTGGTTCTTCCCGAAGGTTCTCAATGGGGGAAATTAGGTAAGAAGCACATTTTGTTTTTATATATTTTTGAAATATGAAATGTTTTTATATTCTTAATCTGATGAATAATAAAAAATCTTTGACAATGCAGATGTGGGACCTCAAAGTCCTCCGGATACATCCCCCATCCAGAGGCAAGGGGAGAGAGTCGAGGTAGCAGGATTGGTCACTGCTAACTATGAGGCTATTGAGAAAAACTTGGAGGGTTTGACATCGGATGTCCTAGATATCTCCATTGATGAGATCCCAAGACATTACCAGTGCCATACAGTGGGTGTCTTTGGTTCTATCAGTCGACTTCTCCGTAGGGTAGCACAGGCAGTCATGTGTTATCATGAGCAGCATCCTTGATGTTGTTTTTGTATATGAAGCCATGTGATTCACATTTTTGATATTTTGGTCTTCAGACAAAAACACTTTTTGTAAAAATTTTATTGTTATATATACATGAGGCTCCTACTGACATACTTGCTTTATATACAAAATGTGATTGGATTTATAAATGTCTCAAATGTCTATCTAACACATAATTAGCTAATGCCTTTGTTAATGTATTTGATGGAATATCCATAAATACTGAGAAGTGGGGGAGGTGAATCAGTATTGCCTACTTTTTCTTTTTATCTTCATCCATATTAAGAACACATATTAATTATTCAATTAAGCAATATATGATGAACAAAAAACCTTTATAAACACAATATTTTATCGTGGAACCCAACAGGGAAAACCACCAACTCTTTTCTCATTAATAAAAAGTTCTTTTACAAAACTGTTTTCAAGCTACAACTTGATGGAGAGAAATTCCCCAAGTTTCTTCATCTACAACTGAAGGGATGATGCCACACCCCATTTACTAGCTACAACTGGAAGGATGCACCCACACCCTCATTCTCCAACAACAACTGGTAGGAGGCTTCAACCCCCTGTTTAGTCAGCCACAACTGACAAGGAAGCACCAACTCCCTCTGTTCACCAGCACCAATGGGTAGGAGGCTACGACCCCCTATTTAGTCAGCTACAACTGACAAGGAAACACCAACTCCCCTGTAGGCTCCAACCTACCCTTGCACCACCCATAGTTTATAATTCTATTCATTCTCTTATGTACTTCACTGAATTTGACTCATACAATGATTGTTATATTTCTATTTGTCTGCATCAACCTTTTCTTGTATGGTCTTCTATATCAAGTACTGGATTTCATAACTGTTGCTCTGTCTTCTTCTATTCTTGATCTTCAATAAGACATTGACAGACACCTTAGAACAAAAAGTTCTTCATCTTGGACTTTGCTCCTGTTCCTAATCTTCTAATATGAACCACAGAGATAGATTCTTCTCACCACTTTTTCTCGTTTATATACTCTTCAAACAGGTGTGAAATTTAAAACATCGTGTCCCTTTATTTGAACCATTGTACCTTTTCATTTAAAATGATAATTAAACTTTAATTAATATCATTTTTTCCTTTTTATTCTTTATTCATATTTTCATGATTTATTCTCTTTTAATCATGACTGTGTATCGGTTCATTTTTGTCATGAGTTGATCACATACATGGATCGACTCATTAGATCGTACTCATGTTACTGCTGCATTATCGGTTCACCAACATACCATATTCGATCATTTATCGATTCTCTGTATTGTTCTGGTGTAACTCTCTGTCAAATGAAATATGTATGAGGCACTCCCTTCAAACCATTTCATATGATCATGCCATATAGAACCATGGGATTTATCAACTATAGCGACATCCCTTTAAAACTCTTATTCTCATATGACCAATGGTGGTGACCTCACGCTTAGGTAATACGAGCTCCTGAGCGTTTATCGTTCCAATGGTCACGATTAAATTTCTTGACGAGATGGACGGTTGACGAGATTTCGACACTTTGCCCTTAGAGTCATTGTGACTTTCAATATTACAAAACTCATGATCACGAAATCATCAAAACAATTGGATGGTTCATATTCCCCACTGATATGGACGGTTGTTGGAGTTTCAACACTTTTCCATTCGGGTCTTCATGACCTCCAACAATTCAAAAATCTCGATTATCATATTGTTGAAACGATCGGACAACTCACATTACATCTCTGAACTAGATCAATGGTTAGTGTTTAATCCTTACACTATCCTTCCACTGTTGTAGATCGATGGCTATGACTTAATCATGCATTGAGATGGATGACTGTCATAATTTTGGGATTCTTATTGTGACGTAATTTGCTGACGTCTCTTGTTGACGTGTCACAAGCCTATTAGCTGCCATGTGTCATTCATATTCATGATTTTCACGTACCTGAAATGATGTATCAACTTGACCCTTGTTAGTGTCTTACTATGTCGTGTGTCCTTGTTGATGTGGTTCACTGACCCACAACCCTGATTCAACGGTCCTCGTTGTGTATTCCAAATTGATGGTCCTTATCTTATCGCAATTTTGCATTTCAGAATTCTTGTGATGAAGGGTCTCAACACTCCATGTCACGATCACTGAAATAGAGCTTGGCTTCACTAGCTCCTTTCCTTCTCGTGACCATTGGTGGTGACCAGGCACTTATCCACAAAGCGCTTCACAATTCTGCACTTCGGGGATTCTTCTATGAGTCTCCTTAACTCCTCCAACTCCTGGTATCTGAAATGATGAAATGGAGGCTAGGAATGCTAGCTCCTTCCTTAACCTCATCCTTCGACTATGTGACCAAGGGCCAATCCAGAGGAGTGCATCGTGATTTCAAATATTGTGAACTTCTGATATGAGTTGCCTCACTTGAAGACCGCGAAACGCTGAAAATGCTTCATGATAGATCAACGGTCCATATCCTCGGTGATCCGACGACTGACGGGGTTTCGACACTTTGAATTCATAGCCTCTTTACCTCACTTATCCTATCCTTCCACATTAAGATGATATGACAACTGACGGGAATCGGGTTTAATATGAATGCTGCTGAGACTTCTCACAATTTCCCGTGCAATGGTCGAATTCTTAAAATTTCCAAGGAACCCGACGATACATATGAAATTCACTTATTCCTACTGAGCTTTGATCCTCATTCGCTAACCCTCCCGAGCCTTTATCATTGGATTGTTGATCCTATCATGATCAACAATAGACACGAAATACTTTTCTACTTTTGAGCTTTGATCTTCATACAATTCTCTTCTGTTGTTCACTCCTCCTCCTGAGCTTGCACTGTCTATCTCTCCACACAATTGACATCTTCTGCTGACTGATATACCTTTTGACATCAATGACAATCTCAACTATGGTAATCTATCATTAACAACAAATCATTGCATTGACTGTTGACATCAATGACAATATTTCCAATAATCTCCCCCATTGTCATTGAGGTCAACACACTGACTTCATATACAAAACTCCCCCTGTGATGATGCTTTCCTCTTATGAATTTTTCCTTTTATGAAGTTTCTGTCCCCCTTTGACATCAATGGAAAAGGGTTTATTTTATTATGATCTATTTGTATAAGTACTTATTTATCCAGTGGTAGCTCCTCCTGTAATCAACCTTTTTCTTTCATAAACGAATGACTCCCCCTGTCAATATTCTCTCTCTTTGCTTCTAACTACTCTCCCCTTTTATATCTGAAAAGGTAGCTCTTCCTGACAAGGTTTCATCCCCTGTTGATTTACTAACTTCTTATCTCAGTTGCTTGGGATTTTTTTGTTTCATATGAGTAGTCTTCTTGATACCAATTTTTTGTAGTGATCGAGTCTTTTCAAAACTTAATGAATTACTTTCTTATTTTCTAACCAAAACTTCCCTTGAGTTTTGACTTTTCTCCCCCTTTGTTTCTAAAAGGGTAGTTTTTATTGATAGGGTTTCTCCTCTTGTTTTCTATACAGGATGTCATGTACCTCATTTTGTACATCATACAGTTGTTTTTGTGGAAACTGTTGTCTTACTGAAACACTACGCAATTTTTGTTGGGTATGTGTTATATTCTTTGCATGAGTAGTAGTGTCTGAGCACCTGCGCTGGGTGCGCAGGGGGGTTAGAGGGGGGCGGAGCCCCCGCTCGGGGGTTCGGGGGCAACGCCTCTGAATTTTTTTTTTTGGGCCAACATATTTTCGCCGGTTTCGGGCCGACATATTTTTGCCGGGCCGACATATTTCCGGGACGACATATTTCTGGGACCACGTGATATTAGGTGGTTTTCGGCACATGGTTTTTTGCTGATGGATTTCTATTTCCGGTTAAGGAATTAGGGTTTTGGACTAATCCAGGTCATTGGGTTAGGGTTTTGGATGCCGCTGGCTCCTATATGTATATTGTATTGTAAACAGTGTAAAAACAAT
>JZKD02S1832442.1:410824-425756 GCA_000966675.3 Picea glauca
CATGTGCTTCCTCGGACTATGTAGCAGCTTCCGTGTTTCAACATCAACTTGGACAGTTCTGTGTTTCAGCACCGGTCTTGGATACTATTCTGCAGATATAGACACTTATGCACTTTTAATCAATAGTTAAGACCAAAAGTAATGTAAAATATCATGCAAAACAAATTAAACGTGTAGTAATGAGAAAGGACGTTATGTACTTTGGAATGATCAAGTGGAATGATAGTATAAGTCAAAATGCAGGTGATGAAGGGTAAAATAATAGCAAAAAGTATGGGCAAAAAGGGTACAATATGTGGTCCTAACAAGTATATTCAATGAAAACTTATGCATGTGATCAAGGTGTCATGTAATAAAATGAGAATGATTTTATGGGAAAGAAACATGCCACTGTATTATATTAAGTAAAAGTGGAAGATACAACCAAGTATCCTTAATGTTGCAAGGTTCCCTTTCAATGGCCCTTTGCTCCAACACACACACTTGCTCCAAACTTTCATGAAGAAGATCCACAATAACTTGATGGACTAAAATGAATACCTCAAGCATCAACTGAAGTAGAATTCCTCACACAATTCTCAGTCTATTCCTTCATTAACCTTAATTCCTTGCTTAAACTTTTCCATGAGAAATCCATCCTTATATAGGAGAAAGAGAGATGGTTAAAGAGATTAGGATGATCCCACCAAATCAAAGAAGCGAGTAGGGTCCCAACCATGCGGATGGCACCTCACATTCTAGAAGATTCCCTTCTAGAACTTTCATGAACCTCGACCTTTTCTTAGTCTTTCATCATCGTCGCACCCTGGATATAGGACAACCTGCGAAAACATCCCAAACCAGTCTCAGGATAGAATGCGACGATCAGGCATCGATGCACCCTGTGTATAGTGCATCCTGTGGCTATCTTCTTTAATAAGGTTTTTTAGAAGGGAAAGAAAGTCACTTTTCTCATGAAGAAAGGTTCTTTTGGGAACCTGAACACATGTTGTAAAAAGATCACTAGGGTGACCAAAATAATGTGTAACAATGTTGGAGAGGTTTAGAATGTAGAATGAAAAACCAATTAGTACACCTTTGGCCAGCCATTTCAAATTAACCAAGGAAATGTGTCCCAAGACACATGAGGAGATAGAATACATGTCTAGGGTCCCTTATTCATCAACAATTGACACCTTGATGTATGTGATTGTTTGCACAAGACCGGATATTGCACATGCAGTGGGAGTTGTAAGCAAGTATATGAACAATCCATGTAAAGAACATTGGGAGGTAGTAAAGTGGATTATCAGGTATTTGAGAGGTATTTCTACTCATGCATTATGTTTTGGAGGTTCAGACATTGTTCTACAGGGATATGTTGATTCATATATGGAAAGTGATAAAGATAGCAGGAGGAGCACCATGAGGTATTTTTACACTGAAGGTGGAACAACGATAAGTTGGATTTCAAAACTATAAAAGGTTGTTTCACTTTCAACAACAAAAGCAAAGTATGTTTTTGCTACAGAGGCTAGTAAATAAATTATTTGGATACAGAGGTTTATGGAGGAATTGGGAAAGAAGCAGGATAATAACAGGTTGTATTGTGATACTGAGAGTTCCATTCATCTTGCAAAGAACTCAGCCTTCCATTCAAATACTAATCATATACAACTCATGTATAATTTCATATGATCCATCTTGGAATATGGACATTTGAAGTTGGAAAAGATACATACTAGCCAAAATCTTGCAGACATGTTAACAAAGGGAGTAACCAGAGAGAAACTAAGTTCCTACTCAGTTCCAGTTGGCCTTCGAGTATGAAGGTGAATATGAGAAATTTTCTAGGTCCAAGGTGGAGTATATTCCAACAAGTACAACAACAGTGGATTTTTTGTGATTAGTCTCCAAGTGCGAGATTTTTGGTTGTGGAGCTTAATTATCTTCCTGATCCAGAGGTTTGTTTCAGCCATTCTTGGACCCCATTCCCTAGTCGGGGGGTGTGGGGGGGATTAAACCCCCACAACTATCTCCAGGGGGTTCCAGGGGGGGTGGCAACAATTTTTTTACTCCCCCCCTAGCGGTGGATTCAGGAGAAGCGCCCACGAAGCGAAATATTGGAAAAAATTGCCGTGTAAAATATTGTAATTTCATAGTGAATCTAAACTATTCATTATAATGTCATATATCTGATGGTATAAGTTATTTTAGGGTTTTTTTTCCTAGAAGGAAACCCTCTTTTATGAGGGAATGGTATTGTGTCTTTGTATTATCGCAAATAGTGTATTTTGAGAGAGGAGACTATGAGAGAAAGAAGGGGAAGTTACATCAGGTGTGTTGTAGGTTGTATCCCTTCATTTTGCTAGATAATAAAAAGTAAGGACCTGGAAATTTCTGTAGTGGGCGTAGCCCACACTGGGTGAACCATGTATATATGTGTCTCTATTATATTGTGTATCTTATGTGTTTTATTTCTACATTTGTTTTATTTTATTGCTCCGCGATCCTATTTTTCTAACAGATTGTCCTTGCTAGGGTTAGAACCCTAAATCTCTAAAGTGCTAGAACTTTAGGATTTTATCCCTAGATAATTGATCTTTGACCTAGTTGAGACTACAAGAAGGGAGAAATATTTTCTAGGGCCCAAAAATGTTTTCACCCTAGAATTCCTTCTCCTCAAGATCTAATACCTAAGACCCAAATGTGCTTGCACCTTAGGGTTTAGATCCTACCTCTTGGTTTCAAGTAGGCCAACCTTCAATATTGGTTGCATTGAAAGACTCCATACCCTAGAAAGGAACTAATATTAAAGCAAATCTCTTGGTGAATTGATTGGAAATCTCTCTCTCTCAAAACTCTCAATCGTCCTACTAATTGTACTAAGACTAACCTTAGAAAAATCACTAAACAACTTGTTGTTGTTATAAAAGGTTTGCTACATCCATATAAATCAAATTTATTTGTTGCATATAATAATCTAAAGGTGGCTTAACTCACCCAGAAATAACATATAACAATTGGATAATACTCTATTGGATGTATGCTTAACTTTCATGGTCAATTGTGGTGTTTATGAGCATTTATTATTGTTGTTGTTATAAATTACTTATTGTTGTTATAAGACTGGTTTACTGCTGCAGTTTTCAACAACCATAGCAATCTAACTTGTTTAGCAACTAAAAGAGGTATTTATTGCATACTTTGACTTGGAAATTGTTATATATATGCTACAAGTTGTTGTTGTTCTAGGTAAGTCTCAAATTATCTTCAAACCTCTTCTTTTCCCTTGACCTAGACCAATCATCTGGTGATTAAGACAGGGGGTTGTAGGCTTGGCCACTAAACTTGTTATTTGATCCCTTGAGGTCACTAGGGAAGCATTCCTTTTGGTGGAACTATTCCATCACTAAAACAAGGGAAGACCCTACTTAGGTGATAGTGGTAGGCTCTTCCATAGTTATGGAATATTTGGGGATATTATATAGGGATTTTCACAATTACAAATCCTACGACAAAATGCATTAGGAAATGTTTACAGCTACATTATTACCCATCAAATGTAGAGGCCATAATTGCAAATTACTGTTGGCACAGGAGCAGACCTAGGTTTCAACGCTATAACAATGCACAAACAAAACCCTAACTACCGGCCCTTTCGAAAACACCTACACAACAAATGAAGTCTCGCCCAAGGTAGAAGCGGGGGTGTTTGCAGGACTCCAGTGTCTGCAACCTTAGCTGGGACATAGATCTTTGATTGTAACACCTTAACATAGCACTTAGTTATTATCGTTTGTTAATATTAAGCTTTAATTCACAATGCAGCTAAACCCTAACAACAGATCAATGCAGTATTCACACAGATCCAATAGATTCAAGAACTAATCATACAAATAGAGATCAAATCTATCATTCATTCACATTATTCATCACTAAACTATCATATCAGATTCATCTATCATCTAACATCGTACTAAGCATTGAATCACATAAACAAAAGAACAACCAAAAGCACAAAGCATTCACAACACAGGATATATGTGGTTCACCCCCACCATGGGGCTACATCCACCAACTCTTCGTCTACTTTATTAGCTTCTTTCAATCTTCTTACATGCACAAAGCCTCAAAATCAACTTCGCAGAGGACAGGAGATCTACGCACCTCGCTAGATCCTCCTTCCTTGATTTATAGCACAAATCCTTCCATAGTCACTTACAATACCTTGCACTTATCTCTGCAAGCCTCACACAGTATGCACAAAGCAATTAGCACTCAGCACTTAGCACACTTGCAATAGACTAGTCACTACTAGTCATTATTCACTATTTCTTACATCGCCTAGACTTCTATTTATACATTACAAAATAGGCCTAAGCATGGGTAAACCCATGGGCTGACATCTCCATACCCATTACATAATCTCAAAACCCAAAAGGGCCCTAAAAAGGGGTCGATATCCCATGATATCTGATTCATCTTGCACTTCGCCTTTGACAGCCTGTCAAAGTCCCTAAAATAGGTCAAACATGACCAAGGATCCTCAAAACTTGGTCAAGGGCCAACATGCACCGAACACTCACCTGTGACTCATCCCGAGTCACTCTGATCTGGGTAATTCTTCCTCAAAAGCCTCGAGCTTGGGTCGAGCTGCTTCGACTTGTTGTTGTGCCATGGCCTCCTGCTCAGTGAAATCTTGGATAACAACTTCATTGACAGGTCCCTCTAAGCGTTGTTCAGTCGCAGTGATGACTTTCTCTAGTTCTGAACCTTGACCTTCGATATCTGAGAAAAATTGGCAAGCCTCATCCTATATGGGTTGGAGCCTCTGAGTCACTTCCATGAATCTGATCTAAATGGTGTGGACCTACTGTTGAGCAGTGCGCTGCTCTTGGGATCTCTTCATTCTTTCAACAACTGATAGGGGCTTCAATTGTGCCTATATTGTTTCTGGCTACTGCTTCACCTCCTGGTGTTGTGACTCCAATGCCTTCAGTTTTAGATTATCATTTAGTCACTCATAATTTTGGGCACTGTGATTACTTAGTTGTTTACATTCCATGGCAAGGGCCTTTATTCTCTCAACTGTGCTTTGAGTAGTTGCATCCCTTTGATCCCTCACATCATGTGGGGTGTTTGGCACTGTGCAGAGATTTAAGTCTGCTATTATTTGTTGTAGCTACTAGATAGCTTCTGTGAGTTGTTTTACTTGATGCTTGACTCGGTCTTCTGCCTTTGGCTCTAATCCTGTCACAGAGCGAAGTGTTATGTTGACTTCTTCTTTCACTTAAATTTGTTCTGCGAGAAACTATTCTTTTTCTTGTTGAATCTGTGCTTTCTCCTCTTCAAACTTTGTCGGGAGAGAAACCTTCTCCTTATCTACAACTCAGTTTTGTTCTATGACTACTTCTTACACTTGCTTCAAGGCCTAGGTGGCTTGTTTTGTTTCTTTCTGTGCGCGATGAAGGTGAGCTTCGGTCGCATCAGCTACTCGACAGAGTTGGGTTGGCTCAACTCCCAAGTCTAGTTCTTTCGACGGCAGGGATGCAGTGGACACTGTGTGACTGGACTGAAGAACCTGTTGTACACCTCAGAGCTCAACCTCGATTCTGTCGTACATATCCTCTTGCTTGGCTTCATGTTTCTACAATATTTCCTACAAGGCATCGTTTACAACTGTGATGATGAAGTCAAAGTCATCGACAGTGAGCACAGTCTACATCTTGGTCAAGGTGGCTCTAGATTTCTTTCAGGAAGAGGGTTTCAGGGAAGAAACCTTCCTCTTCTTCAAGGGATCAACCTCATTTCTAGGAGTTGTTACTTTGCCTTGATTCTTCTCATATTCTTTGTTATTTATCTCTTCTACTTCGTCATCACCCCCTCGGCCAGGTGATACTGAAGCATTTTTTTTTTATTCGTTGCTTAAGTCTTGGAATTCTGCGGTCTTCTTCCTTCTATTGGTTTTGGGTGTGTCATGTTATTTGTGAGTGGCCTCTGAGATGTCAAGTTCGGGGTCAGACATCTCTACAGGATCAACGGGGATAAGGAGGTATGCTGACCAGTCCTTATTTATCTCCTCGAGTTCCTCTTCAATGAGCTTGTAGTACGACTGAAGCTCCTCCTTATGCTCGTCTTCTCGCGTAGTGATATAGATGAAGTTCCGATTTGCGTGGAACTTCATGAGGGGTCAGAACCATTGTAGGGTGTTTGGTGTCATGCGAGTTTCAACTTCGATATCCCTCTTCAGTTGGAGATAATATGTATGAAAAACTACGTTCGACTGCCATTGTCTTCCCATATTGCTCAAGTACCAGAGCGTGGTGAACTTTGTAGCAAGCGGTTCGAGCAACTCAATGTCTAGGAAGGTCGCACCTTCCAGCATCTCCCAAGCAATAAACGTGATGAGGATAAGGAGTCAGCTAAAGTGGAACTCATATCCATGATCTTGTGCTTCGTAGTGGTCTAATTCTAGCTAATTAACTAGGTACTTCACCCAGTTCATTTGTAGGGCTTCCATGCATTTCCCTGCAAGGTCAACGACAAACCCTGTGAACTATGTGGGTCTGTTCTTCCTTACTATATTTCCTGTAATTAATAGGCATGTTAGGTGCACTGCGCCATTCTGGATGGAAGCTACCTTGTAGCCTCGCGTCCCCTTCTCAACATCGCCATAGGTATCCTCGATCTTCTATGCTAATGTGCGATCTATGGCTTTTCCCGAATAGAAGTCCTATGGGTCAGGTCCTTGCATACTTAATCTGGTGATCCTATGGATCATCATCGGATCGACTGTGATACGTTGGTCTATCCATAAGTAGTTTCCATGGTAACATGAGAGAAGGAGCTTAACATGGGAATTAACCTCCTGGTGCCTTCCAAAGTGTGGTATTTTCATTACATTCAACAGGGTGGACTGCGCAAGGTTCATCGTCCACGGCTGGGGAATTATTTTTGAGTTCTTCCCCTTTTTCCTGGTCAAGTATTTCTATGGGGCGATCATACTATGGTTCTTGTGGTCTCCTAGGTTGAAGTCATTGAACTTCAACGTTGTGATCTTTTCCTGTTGCGCTCTAACTGCGCATATCCCCTTTGAGAGGTATGCAGTAAGCATGGTGTAATCAAAATCTATTGGCACACTATCGTGACTCACCACATTGGCCACAGGTGGGATGTAGTCGGGTAAGCTGGTCGGGATTAGCTTCACATTTTCTAGGTCATCTTTGTGCTTGGTTCTCTTTTCTGTGATGACTCAGGATGGTCTGTATCCATGAGCGGTTGATGGAGAGGCTTGTACTCCTCTCGTCAATGATGCTTGTACACCCACAGACATAGACATTACTCTTTCAATCATGAGGTCGATGAGTACCTCCTTCATAGACTCTTCGACTGCGCTAAGTTCTTTGGACATACACGCTCGTGGTTGAATATCTCAGGTTTGAAGAGTAACTACTCAATGCAATGGGACGAATGGTGATAGCTCGATGATCATTGCATGAAATCAACTAATATGCGGGCTCAAATAATCACATTTGGAAAAAGTGTTATCGGTGCAAGGCTCGACAGAATAAGTAGATAACTAGGAAACAAATCTCTCCAGCGGACGAGAAGCCTTCATTAATTCAGTTATGTCTGTTACGGCACAGTCACAACGGTCTGATGGTGAGCCTTCTGACCACAAATGTCAGTCTACCCATTTGGGGCATCAGTCCAATAGTTATATTGTTTCCAATGGATATATTGCTTCGCCATGGTGAAGTGCAATGTGGTGTTGTTTTGCTATCCTGACGAAGTTCCAGTTTTGCAAATTTTCCTTCTACGAAGTTCCCTCTAGAACCTTCTGTAACTTTTCGATATTTGATCTCTTCTTACTTAGTTTTCTAGCCTTCTTTCCAATGAGCTTCGTCTCAGTATTCCTCTTTCCATTTTGATTTTTATCTCCTCTTGGCATAGTAACTTCGCGTTGTTGAAATTTCCTTCCTAGGATTCAGGGGCAATACTTCTTCTCTATGAGGGGTAGGTGCTTCAGTCTTTTGCGAGTCTTCTTGTGTTATTTCAATTTCGACATCCAAGTTTCTGGTTCTAAATAGATTCGATTTGTTCTCCTGTTCTTCAATCAAGTGTACGATCATCCTAGTCATGAAATCTTTTAATTATTTCTTCTTCTTCTCTAAGACTTCTTCTTCTTTCCTTCTGGCCTGATCCCTTTCAATCCAATTTTTTTAGTAATATAGCAAATGGGGCATTGTTCTCAATAAATTTAACAAACTCAAAATCTTCTTCTGTCAAAGTTCCATGAGAACTCATAGATATCTGGGTAAGTCTTCCACATAGGGTTATCAACTTTTCTCTAAATAATTATATTCCCCCTAATGAAGGAATCATAGCAGGTTTTCCTAAAGTTTCCCAAGTTCTTTCTTTCATCATATTCACCTGTGTTTCTTCATCCAGAACACAGTCAATGCCAAAGTCTCCTATTCTTGCTCCTATGTACTCTTTTTCTTTGAAGATCTCTGATAAGTTGATATTCCGGTGGTCATTCAGAGTTTCTTTCATTTGTAGCAATACAGTTTATGATTTTTTGGGGGGTTCTACCATGGTCTTAGTGTCTTGACCTTTCTCATGTTCTTCTTGTCTCATATTCATTCTTTCAATTTTAGCAATCATTTTAGGGAAATCCAAAACTTCATGATCCATCGCTTTACAAAAAAGACAACTGGGTATTCTACCAGGGCATTCCTTAGCAATATGTCCCGGTATTCTACAACTGTAACAAAGAGTTAATCCTCTCTTTCTCTTAAATGATCCCCATCCTTTCATGTACTGCGCACTAGGATCATGGTAACTAACTTGTAAAAAATTATTTCTAGGATCCTACATCCATTTATTAGTCCAAACATTATTTCTATGCATAAGAATAACATATCTTTCACTATTCTGATCAGATCTACTCATATCAAATATTCTTTCTTCTAGTTGTGCCCTAGTTTTCAGGCTAGGACCAAATTTATCAAACATACCTAGATCCATATTCTTGAAACAAAAATTTCCACTTATCTTACTTTTGCCAAAGCACGAAGCTTCAAGATCTAAAACTTTTCACTATTCTTACCTCTATCAGAGCACACAAAGTGTTTAGATATTACCTCTTTTCTTCAGATCTACCTCCTTCCTAAGCACAAAAATTTGCAAGTCAAGCAACAGATCTATGCACAGAGCTTCTTCTTCCTCAATTCCCAACAATCATAGTTTTAGGTCCTGGCAATAGAACCATTTGTTGGCACAGGGGCAGACCCAGTTTTCAATGCTATAACAACGCACCAACAAAACCTTAACTACTGTCCCTTTCAGAAACACTTGCGCAACAGATGAAGTCTCACTCGAGGTAGAAGTAGGGGTGGTTGCATGACTCCAGTGTCTGCAACCTTAGCTGGGACATAGATCTTTGATTGTAACACCTTAACATAGCACTTAGTCATTACCGTTCATTAATATTCATCTTTAGTTCACAACGCAACTAAACCCTAACAACAGATCAACGCAGTATTCACACAGATCCAATAGATTCAAGCATTAATCATACAAATAGAGATCATATCTAGCATTCATTCACATTATTCAACACTAAACTATCATATCATATTCATCTATCATCTAACATCGTACTAAGCATTGAATCACATAACCAAAAGAACAACCAAAAGAACAAAGCATTCAAAACACAGGATATACGTGGTTCACCCCCACCCTAGGGCTATGTCCACCAACTCTTTGTCTTCTTTATTAGCTTCTTTCGATCTTCTTCCATGCACAAAGCCTCAAAATCAACTTTGTAGAGGACAGGAGATATGCACACCTCACTAGATCCTCCTTCCTTGAGTTATAGAACAAAGCCTTCCACGGTCTCTTACAATCACTTTCACTTAGCTCTTCAAGCCTCACACAGTATGCACAAAGCAATTAGCACTCAACACTTAGCACATTTGCAATAGACTAGTCACTACTAGTCATTATTCACTACTTCTTGCATCGCCTAGACTTCTATTTATACATTACAAAATAGGCCTAAGCATGGGTAAACCCATGGGCCTACATCCCCATACCCATTACATAAGCTCAAAACCCAAAAAGGCCCTAAAAAGAGGTTGAGATCCTGCGATCTCCACTTCATCTTGTGCTACGCCTTCGATAGCCTATCGAAGTCCCAAAAATAGGTTGAACATGACCAAGGATCCTCAAAACTTGGTCCAGGGACAACACTTACCATCTTCAAGGAAAAGACTCTATGGGGTGGTATCGTCTCAAGAAGACTAAGAACATTGATGAGAAGAGGATTTCTTGGAAGTAGTTCAAAAAATATGTCCAACAACAATACTTGTCAGAGCGATATTATGACAAGAAGATGCAATAGTTATTTGAACTAAAACTTGGAAGCATGACCATGGAAGAGTGTGAAAGGAAATTCTTGGAGCTTCCCAGGTATGTTAATTTCATCAAGGATGAAAAGGTTAATATTCATAGGTTCTTGAGTGAGTTTCCTTCACTCTACAAGGACAAAACTCAGTATGATGAGCCCAAACATTTAGAAGAATCCATAAGGAAGGCTAATCATTTGTATGAGAAAAACAAAGGAAGGATTAACATCTGTATGAGCAAAGAAAAGGAAGGCCATCTTTCCAAAAGGCTTTGGATGACAAGAAGAAAGGTAAGATGGATCAAAGGAATAGAGGATTCAATCCACCTTTTATCGGGAATAACTCTCAACCATATCGACAAGGGAAAATAACTCAAAGTGAAGTTAAATAAAATGATACAGTGGGAAAAAGGCCAAGAAAACATCCCATGAGGCATTGGGGATGTGATGGAGACCACATGTACAAGGACTATCCTCACAAAGGAGATAAGATGAGGATTGTGCACAACATTTAGGAAGTTGATACAATGGATGATGTGGGAAGGAGAATTGTAAGGATTTATGCAGCCTTGGACAACATACAAGCATACTACCAGTCCCACATGATTGAGATAGAAGGTATTATTAACAATCAACCCATAGTAATTTTGATTGATTCTGGAGCTAGTCATAGCTATGTAGATCCCAAGTTGGTTGAAAGAGTTAAATTGAATAAATGTAAGCATGAAAAGTCTTGGTTAGTACAATTAGCTACTAGAACTAAGAGAGGAATTATTGAACTTGTTAAAGAATGCCCAGTGAACCTGAATGGAGTCAATACTAAGGTAGAATCGAACATCACATCACTCAAGTCCTTTGAATTCCTGATTGGTATGGATTGGTTGGACAAACATCATGTTTTCTTAGACTATTACAATAAGTCTCTCACATGTCTTAATGAGGAAGGAAAATCAAGGACAATTTAGGGTATTCCAACACTCATAGCTATCAGATAAATTTTAGCACTGTAGCTGAAGAAATGTTTCACAAAAGGGTGCCAAGTATATTCAACCTATATGGAGGAACCACCAAAAACAAGAAGCCAAGTCTTGAGGTCTATCTAGTTCTCAAAGAATATGAATATGTTTTGGGGGACTTTCTAGGTTTACCACCAAAGAGGGACATTGATTTTTCTGCTGACTTAGTGCTTGGGGTTTCCCCAGTGTCCAAACCTCCCTGCAGAATGAGCACCCTAGAACTAAAAGAGTTACAAATGAAACTAGAGGAATTTATAAATAAGGGGCACATACACCCAAGTGTTTCTCCTTGGGGTGCCTTAGTGTTTTTTTTCAATACAAAGGACAAGACTCTGAGGTTATGCATAGACGTCAAACAACTAAACAAAGTCACAATGAACAATAAGTATCCCTTTCCAAGAATTGAATAGCTCTTTGATCATTTGAAGGGGGAAAGTATATTTTCAAAGATCAACCTGAGGTCTGGTTACGGTTACCATCAATTAAGGATCATAGAGGAAGACACTAGCAAGACGACCTTTAGGACAAGATATGGACACTATGAATTTATAGTGGTGCCTTTTGGGTTAAAAAAATGCACCTGTTGCATTTATGTGTCGAGTGAATGGAGTGTTCAGGTATTACTTGGATTTTTTTTTACTGTATTCTTGGATAATATTCTCATCTACTCTAAAAAAAAAGAGGAGCATGAAGAAAATTTGATAATGGTGCTTCACTTTTTAAGACAGAATCAATTATATACCAAGTTGAACAACTGCTCTTTTTACCAAAGAAAAATCCAATATTTGGGCCACATTGTTTGAGAGGATGGCATAGAAGTGGATATAAAGGTTAAATTAATCAAGAGTTGGCAATCATCTACAAATATTTATGAAGTTACATCCTTTATGGGTTTAGCTAGATATTATAGGAGGTTCATTGCAGGTTTGTCCAAGATTTCGTACCCAATAACTTTTATACATAGGAAAGGGGTAAAGTTTGAATGAGTGCCAAGTGTGAAAAAATTTACCAACACTTGAAGGAGTTATTAATGAGTGCATCTGTGTTAAAGGTCACAGATCCGGATGAAGATGTTTTTGTGTGCATAGATGCATGCAAAGAAGGGCTTAGTGGATTCCTTATAGAAAATGTACATGTAATCTATTATGAGTCTAGGAAATTAAAGAAGCATGAGATAAATTATGCCACACATTACTTGAAATTGACATCCATAATACATTCCTTTAAAATGTGGAGGCATTATCTTACGGGTTAGGGGTTTGAATTAAGGATAGACCATAGTGGTATAAAACAACTATTTGTTCAACCAACACTAACTACCAGGAAAAGAAGATGGCTAAAGTTTCTTAGTGAATATGATTTTGAAATAAAACACATCAAAGGCAAAGGGAATAGAGTGGTTGATGCACTTAGCATAAGGGTGTATGAAATGTACACTACAATCATTAGAATATACAACATAGATATTAAGGGAAGAATTTTATGGGTTGTAACAATAGATACACACTATCTTCATGTCAAGGAAATCTTGCATTAGGGTATCCTACAACATAAATATAAAGACTATCAACTATAGGATGATGGAATCCTCTTGTTTAGAAATAGGTTTATTTTCCCAATTCAATGGAATTGAGGAAATTTGTGTTAAGAGAGATGAATAATGTGACATACACTAGACATCTAGGATATCGAAATACCATCACAGTTGTAAGAGGGAAATACTTTTGGCCTGGTATGAAGAGGGATGTAGTAGATTATTTGGCAAGATGCATGGAATGCCAGAAAGTAAAGGATGAGAACACACACCTAGAAGGATTGTTATAGCCATTTCCCATTCCTGAATGGTAATGGGAAGTGGTTTCTATTGATTTCATTACCAATTTTCCCTGGACAAATTAACAACATGATTCTATTATGGTGGTAGTGGAAAAGCTAATGAAGGTTTCACATTTAATTCTAGTAAAAGTAACTCATAAGGTAACGAATCTTGGAAAATATATATGAAAGAAGTCATCGGGCTACATGGATTTCCTAAAGTGATAATATCATATAAGGATTCCAGATTCACCTCAAATTTCTAGAAGGGGTTGTTTAAGGGATTTGGGACCAATCTGAATTTCAGTATATCATATCACCTAGAGTCATATGGAAAAATAGAAAAGATTGACTGAATAATCAAGGATATGTTGAGAATGTATGTTATGGAAAATCCTTCCAAGTGGGAGGACTACTTACATCTATTTCATTTTCTCTACAATAACATGTATCAGTGATCCTTGAAGATGAATTTGTTTGAAGATTTGTATGGTATAAAATGTAACACATCTGTGAGTTGGGATAACACAATATATAGAGTTCTTATTGGGCCATATTTGTTAATATAAATGGAGGTGAATATGGTTAAGATCGGGAAGAATTTGAAGGTTTATCGGGACAAGTAGAAGAGTTATGTTGATAAAATAAGGATACATAGAGAATTTAAAGTGAGGGAGCATGTATTTTTAAAATTTAAAACCAAAAAGAGATCGTTGAAGTTGGGAAGTTACCCAAAATTGGCAATAGGATATTGTGAGCCATTTGAAATCCTAGAAAGCATAGGCCTAGTTGCTTACATGCTTGCATTACCTACATCCATGAGAATTCATAATTTGTTCCATGTTTCTTTATTAAAGAAGTTTATACCGGATCATAATCATGTCAAAGTAGTCTAAGTGGTTTAAGAGATTTTAAAAGTTAAATAATAAAGTGAAGTAATGAGTGTATTATAATTCAAAGTGAATACAAAATAAACTATTTCAATAATAAATTTAATGGAGAAATTAGAAGTGGGTTAACCCTAAAATAAGGAAAGTGGGGCCAAGTGACCTAGAAGATGTTTTTAAGGAAGTTACTTTGAGAGTATAAATAAGAGGCAAGACTCTCTCATTTTAATCACAATTGAGCATATTGAATATCTATAGGTGTCTGAGGTAACCAAGGATATAGAAGCTGAAATTCTGAGAGAAGGTGAAGAAAAGAAGGCCGAAATGCAAGGAAGGATAAATTCTTTTGATGGTGCTTTCTAAGGTATGTTATTTACAGGTCATCTCACCATTTTTGCTATAAAAATTTTTTCTATAATGATTCAAACCGTGAAATTTCTATGACATTGAGAAAACATATCCAAGTATCTGTGGTAAAAAATTCATCTTGTGGTTCATTGTATGTTTGGAGTTACCCTCCGTGGAAAATAGGGTTTGTGGCTAGTCCTGAAACTAGTCAAAAAATGGTGTTTCGGGTAAAAACATCATAACTTATTCATAACAGATCCAACTTAAGTGAACCCAAATGTGATGGTTATTTTATAGTCTTTAGTATGTTTTGTAATAGTTTCAAATAAATTCAAAAAATATTCCTTGTGGGGAATCTCTACAAGGTCACTCTCTAGAATAAGCCAGAATTCAGCAAGGTATGCCATTTTTGCTATAACTCCTTTTCTGAGAGGTTCCAAGTAGTGAAACCTAGAGGAATTGCATAAAAC
>JZKD02S1832442.1:448356-508759 GCA_000966675.3 Picea glauca
TATAGAATAGTATTACCTAAAAATATATCAAAACTCATACCATTATCCGTCAAACAAACTTGGGTCCATTACCCAAACCTGGGTTCTCCAACTTCTCATGGCCATAACTCTCTAACTGTGAGAAGTTATGTGACGTTCCACATACCACTAGAAATGACATGACAAGAACTATCCAACTAGGATAGTTTCACTAACAAATTCACTGGTGTTAATCTCATTATTCCATAAATAAGCATGGGTTCTCTAACCATACTTCTAGGATAACTCAATCCGCAAAGCATCTTCCCTTGAGGGATTTCACCATAAGGGGACCATTTTGGAGTTCATCTATTTCTACTTATTATCAACCATGACAAGACAATAATAATTCATTTTGACATCAAATAATTTTGGGTCCATTACCCAACCTTTGTGCTACGGGGCTTTCTTCAAGGGTTGACGTCAATGAAAACCAACCTTCATCAACATAATCCCCAGACATATATTTCATTTTTTAATGAGCTTGACATAGAAACAAGAACTATGCTCATAGGATCTATTTCATTTTTTAATGAGGTTGCTATAGAGACGCAAAAACTATCCTCGCAGCTGGTTTCATTTTTTAACGAGCTTGAAATCATAAAACATGCTCAAAGATGGTTTCATTTGTTAATGATCTTGAAATCATAAAACCATGCTCAAGGTTGGTTCCATTGTTTAATGAGCTTGAAATCAGAAAACCAATATCAAACTCTCTGCTTCATTTTTTAACGAGATTGAAATCATAAAATCATGCTCAAGGCTGGTTTCATTTTTTAATGATCTTGAAATCAGAAAACCATGCTCAAAGTTGGTTTCATTTTTTAATGAACTTGAAATCATAAAGCCATGCTCAATGTTTGTTTCTTTATCACGAATTCTAAGAGGATAGTTCTCTGGAAGGACACCATGTCAAGGGAAAAAACTCAGTCATGGCCTCTAAGAGATCTTCATTTGATGGAAGAACCACACTCTAGAAGGAACACATGTCGAGGGTCGTGACAGGGGTAAGGAGGTCAGGCTCTAATAGCCCTACCGAAGAGATCACTATGTCAACTACCAGATCCAATTCATAATATATTGAGTGTACAACAAGAGGCTCATCTGCATCAAAAATTGAAGACATGGGAGACAATACCACATAATTAACCTAGGGAGAGGGTGATACCGTCTGCATATAAGAACCATTTAAGGATTTCATTGAGTTGATGGTCAAGTCAAGGCCAATAAATGAATGTTGATCAATAGTCACAATTCTTCCATCATGAGGGAAATATATCACACGAAAAAGAGTGGACACAATATCTTTCATGGCATAGACATAATCCCTCCCAAGGAGTAAAGAGAAATCCAAGGGGTATCGGACTACCATAACATCAATAAAGACATTTTTCCTACCCAAAGTTACAGGAAACTAAGGAAGGGTCCCTAAAGGTTGACTGGTTCTTCTGTTAAAAGCTAATAGATTCTATGTAACCGGTGCAAGATGAGGACAACCCAAATCTTGCAAAGCAATAGAGGACAAAATACTGACGGATGCACCTTCATCTATCAACGTCTAAGGAACGTCCCAACCACAAACCTGTACTGTAATCTAGAAAGGAATGTGAGAGGGAAGATGAGGTCCAGTTAACACACCCCAATTAAAAAGGATGGCCTCATTACATGGAAGAGGTTCTACGGGAGAAGGAGGGATTCCCCCCAGCATGCTAGATTCTGTATCAATGAGAAAAATGTGGGCAGTATCAGGTTTAATCTCTAGCAGGAGAGTAGGATCAACCGATGAAAAAATCAGCTCGACCACGTGGGTTTCATTCTCCAAGGGGAGAATGGGGTCGACGGGTGGAAAGGGATCGATCGCTTGGGATACACTCTCTAACGAGAGAGTGGAATTGACCGAGAATGGGATCGGATCGACCACTTTGTCAACTGGTTCAACTAAGGGCATGACTAGATTGACAACTTGATCAACCGGACTAACCGATGAAGAGACCAGATTGATCATTCCATCAACTACAGGTGGGTCGAGAGTAAGTGTGTGATAAGCAGCTGAAAGTTGAGGCTGTGAAACAGTCATGTCTTCTAGTAATTTCGAGGCTTCGTCCATACAAGGGTAAAGGTGAGTTAGATGACTCCCTTTACATAACATACACGGGAACTTGAATCTACTTTTCTTCTTCCCAATGGTATCTTGACTAGTTGATGGGAGGTCATCAGCATGTTGTTCAGAGGCTGACAACATGGGTTGGCGAGAGCGTGTAGACCATGCTTCGATAACCTTGGATAGACCAGGGAAGTCCTTAAGAAGATGGCTACCCTTACAAATCCTGCAAGGTTACTTGGGCTTATAGGTTGTGTGGGTGATCTTGACAACATCAACACTCCCAACACGATTAACAGTAACTGGTTGTTTTCAAACATTTTTGGCAATGGTTGGAAGTTTGGACCCTTCCTTATTTTTCTTCTTCTTTTTCATTCATTTCTTCTTCTTCTTATCCACCGAGTTACTAGCTTTAGAGATTTGAATCGGCGAAGAAGATGAAATGGAATAAGAGCTTGCAAGTGAAGAAGGCGAAGAAGATCTTACTGGTGAAGAAGGTGAAGGATCAACATGAGGTTGTTGTTCTTGGGGGGAATTTCTTACAACCGAAGCACTAGCTACATTCAGGATTAACTGAGTAGAAAACAACCATACCGATAATCCAATTATGAGACCTAGAAGGCTCAAATTAGCGATGTGAGGAGGGATAATGTTTTCGTAAGAAGGAAAAACAAAAGGTTCCCCTTTCAAAGGGGTTCCCTCATTGGTCACTCCGAGAAATTACGCCATTAAAAACAAAAATCCAACCTAGAGTCCACTAGGGAAAACAAACAGCACATGTTAAAAATCTAGTAAGCAAGCAAGCAAACAAAACCTTCTCACAATGAACACACTAGTTGGTGATGAAATCCAACATCACTAGTTTAAAGTAAGAAAGGGATGAGATAGAGTGGGTGGAAAAGTTACGTTGACGACCTGCTTAACAGACTTACACCCTGGTGCAAGCTCCCACACATAAACGTGGGTATACCCTCCAAGGAGCCTGAGTGAGTTTGGCCAACGTCGATTCCAGGTACCGTGAAGATTTTCCCTTCCACAGTCACCTCGTGTAAAGACCCTAAAGGGATAGGCCACTAAGGTTACCAACTACTACAGTGACACCTGGGGAAACAGTCGACAGTCTGATCCACGTGCAAAGGTAGGGTATCTAGCCTGAAATCAAATCGAAAGGCTTCTACTCATCCTTGTGGGTATAGCTTTCAAGCGACCCCCATAATACGTGAAATCTCTACACCAAGACCAAAAAAGCAGGGTGAGTAACTCTGCCAGTCTCAATGTGACCTCATGTTTGACCCTTGTGTGAGAAGGGCTTCCCAGGAAAAAATGTAGCAAGTGGATTTCACCACTCCCTAATGCAAGATTCTATGTTTGTTTGCAGCTTTGGAAAGTTATCTTTCACACCTATTCTAAAGCCCTACAACTAATCTAATGTAGATTTTCTACCAAAAAATATAAAAATGTCTAATCAATTTTTATAAGCGCTTTATTTTTAAGGTTTTTGTTACTCAAAAGGAATATGGCATGGACTAAATGATGTTTTGAATGAATCTAAACAATGCAACGAAATGAGAATGTAAATATTTCACTTCGATGAAAGCTATATTACGAGAAGGAGAAAAAGTTTAGCATTCCCATATGCACAATGTCCCAAAATTTTATTAAACTCATCAATATCAAGATTCTCAAGAAATGAGAAAAACAGACTGTACAACAATACATGATTCATGCCCCCCCCATGGAATTTTTTTTAAGAATTTAAGACCAAAAATCGTGCAATTTCACTACTTCAAATGCAAGGATGTCCCCAAACTAATATAAAGAAAGAAATGAAATTTTGTGGTTTAAAGATAGCTAAAAGCAATAGAAAATCTATATAAAACAAAGAAACACAAACAAACTTTCTCTTTTAACATGAATTATTCAATAAAAGAAAAAGAAGTTCTTTCACCGAACAATTCTAAAGAAAAAGCAATGCTTTGTAACATAAAGACACTCAAATGAAGAGATCAAATATTTCAAAAGAAAACAAAGAAAAAATAAGAAAAATATGGTTGAAAGAAGATTCAAATTTTGTCAAGCAGACTGTAATCAGACCCAACAAATCACCCCAGAACCACATCACAAATCCGGGCAGAGAAAACAATCAAAAACAATTTTTTTCACAATCTCCGCAGGCTGGAAGACTAGCACAGTGCGGAAATCCTTGATCGTCGTAGGCCAGAAATGGGTAGGTTGCTTAGTTTATGGACTGGTCTAAACAGGTAGGGTGAGGAAATCCTAAGTCATCACACGGTCCCTCAAAGTAGGGTATGGAAATCAAATAAAAAATGGAAAAAATAAAAAGTATGAAGGTTTTCCAATGAATGTAAACAGTCAAAGAGTCAAGTTGGATCTCCCATTGACTCAAAAAACATAACCCAAGAAATCAAAGAAAGAAAGAAATACAAAATAGGAAAAAAAATTGTTCCCTAGTGGAGTCGCCAATTTTGTTATCAAGCTAATTGTTAAGTGTGGGCACAAATCAATCCCCCTAGCTTCACTACGAAACTAGAACAAAACAAGACAGTACACTACTCTTTCCTTAGCTTTCAATTATAAAATGAGAAATGGATCTAGAACATACCTTTTAACTATTGAAGATCCGACTTCGCCAATGCAATCCAAGTTTCGTCACGAGGTTTATGAGAAATATCTGCAAATAATCACAAGCCAATGAAGAAAACAATAACAAAGTCTATTTGATATGAAACTATGTATGTGATCAAGGAATCATACAATATGGACAAATGACATTCATATAGGAAAGAAAAGTATATTTGTATTAAAGAATGTGGAAGAAAGATACAACCAAATGCCTTGATGTCGTCAGGTTCCTTCCAACAGTTCCTTGCTTCCCACACACTTCTTGATCCAATGGATTATGAGACTGTGTATCTGATAGCTATTCACAATCTATCTTGACAAAGAAAATATCAAATCCACTCTAACCAAGCTAACAATATCAAGCCAAAACAACTAACTTTCTCCATGAGAGTTCCTCTCCTTTTATAAGTTGAAGATGATAAGGTGAGGAGGTTAGGATGCTCCCACTAAATCATGAAAGCGAGTAAGATCCAAACCGTTCGGAGGACACCTCACCATAGAAGCGTCTCCTTCTAGAAGCATTGAGAAGATGCCCATTTTTCCCATGTACGAAGGTTGTCACACCCTAACTATAGTGCAGCCTGTGAAAACTCTGGAGTCTAGCTATGGTGCAGCTTGCAGAAATCAGGCATTTCCGCAACATGTGTATAGAGCAGCCTATGGAAATCCTCTTTAATAGGGTTTTTACAAAGGAAAATACAACTTCTTCTCTCATGAAAAATGATTCTCCCTTGTTTCTTCAAGAATTCAGGGCACTGACCCCTTTTGAAGGAAACATATAGGCTTATGTCATTAATGTTCATAAGGGTGACGAAAATAATGTGTAACAGTCCCTCAGACAATCTCCATCCCCTTTAGGGCTCCAACAAAGAACGACCATGAATCTCTCTATTGGGGTCTCCAGGAAATCCAACTACAACCAGAAATTATCACACAATAAGCTCACTTTCTCTTGGGTTATTTTCTCAACAGAAAATTATTCACAGGCATGACAACCCCATTATCAACATAATTTCCAGCTTCAACAAGCTACTTCAATACCCACTCCAGATGACCACTCTTCCCTAACACTCCGCTCTAGTTTTCCTCCCTTCTTGTTCATTGTAAAAAATCTCTTTATTCCTACTCCAATTTTCATCTTCTCTCATGCTTGCTTGGCTCTTAATTTTCCCCCAAATACGATTACACTCAACCCATGTTGTCATAACTAAGTGGGTTGACTTCCTCACTAAACCTCTTACATGAATTCAATTATTGAGTGCTTAATAATTCAAAGGGATAAATGGATAAATGAAAATTTGATTAATGAACATGGCTTAAGACTCAAGGCATATGAAAACCCCTCAAAACCCCCATTAATCCCCCTCTCTTGTTGAATCATAGGCCCCCATTACTCTAGTCCTTACCTGTTTATAGTTAACGATGTATTTCATTTTATTATTTTCAATGTATAATGTTTACATATTACATCACTTGTCCCCTGACCATTCACAATACTTACAAATTTGCACTGCTTCACTAGGGATCAAAATTGGGTTGTTACATATCTCAAATAAAATGTTGGAAGGGGGACCAATAATTATAGTGAATTCATGGCTTTCTACCTTCTCTTAAAGTTTACTATGAATAGATTTTTGGCTCTTTTTTAGGCTTTTGGAGATTCCAATCTTGTTAAAAATGTTTTATCTAACAAATCTCATCTGTGCAATATCATATTTCTTCCTCTAGTTGAATAGAAAAAAATAATATCAAGAAGTTTTACACAAATTATATATAGGCGCATATATAGAGAAATGAATGTTATTGTAGATAGGCTCTCAAAGGAAGGCATACAACTACATGAAAACTGGGTAATTATATAGGAATTTGCAGAAGGGGAGGTCATGGCCTGCCAACAATCATAGCTACGAGACTTAGAAGCTTATTGTACGAAATAGGTGTTATTTTGTGAGTTGAAAGTGTCTTATTGTATGAAATAGGTGTTATTTTATGAGTTGAAAGTGTTTTTTAGTTTTTGTATCAAATTTATATTTTTTTAGAATTATTATAGGTCCTAAAGGATTATGATAGAAGTATCGAAGCACCTATTGAATGCATTTTTTTGTGACTGGTGTAATCAATAACTTGTCGAGCATGTACTCACATGACACAGGGTCATGTTATTCGATTGCTACCACTATAACCTCCAGGTGTGGCCATGGTGCCCCATACGTGACACACAAGGTATGATGGTGTTTCGAGCCAATGACTTCACATAACATAGTGCCTTAAAAATACAGTCCATCACCAACTTCCCTACACCCTGAGGGATTAATGTTATTAATGTTCAAATTGAATACAAATATGTTTTTTTATTGGAAAAAAAAAAAAGAGGAGAAGGATCGTGAGTCAAATTGAATACAAATATGTTTTTTTATTTGTACCCATACATAGTTGAGGAATGATTTAGGAAGGTGGGTAGATGTAACCATTAAATCATAAGATTTTCTACTAATTAATTTCATGTGTCTTACCAACTACAAATCACACACATATTTATCCATTTGACTGATACCACAGTTCTAAATGCATCTAACAACATGAATTAAAACATGAATGCAATTGGTAAGCACACAAAAAACACACACATCACTCAAACATTCATTTACACAGTGGAATAATCATATTAAAAACAATAGAAAATTTGTATGTTTACAAATATAACCAACTAGCCGCATACAAAGTATGAACCTCCCAACAATAGGAATTTTTGTTCATTTTCTCTCAATAGAAGGCCACCCTCAAGTTAAGGATTTGAGTCCACAAGGAGATCTGACCCTCTGGTTTTCCACTATCCACATAAAAAACCCTAAAACCTAGGTTCTACTCCCACAATAGTTCCAATCATCCAACTCTCTTCCCCACAACCTGTACAACCCAAGGAATGTACCCCCTTCACTGCTCATAGTCACTCAGGTTGTACCATTTTTTTATCAGGGCTTCTAATGTACCTGTTTGGCTAGGAATATCTCATCTTGGGACTCCATGAACTCTCAACTACTTCAGGAGTGTTCACATTATCCTTCACAAGGCTCTTGAACCATTTCCTCAATAACAAAATTCATTATAGGCTTACAACTCATTTTACAAGCACATGGGCCTCTTTCTCAACTTAAAACATAGCCAAACAATGCATGCCTTCAAGCACAACATGGTTGGTGCTCTTCCCATCACTCAACTCCTCCCCTCCTACCCAAACACTACATGTCAAAACTTACCTCTTTCTCCATATGAATTTTCTTCTTCTCCCATTCTTTCTTGACTCTCACTCTTCCCAAAGATGATTGTTCTTCATCCCCATGCTCCCAATAAATATGGGATGTGAATCCTCACACCCACTCTCTTACATGAGTTTAATGATTGACTTTGGGAACAATCAACAAAAAAGTACAATATTATACACTATGATAATAAAATCAGGAATGTGGTTTGGATTAATACCCATGAATAATTCCCCCTTGGACCCCTCTCTCTTGTGGAATCATAGCACCCCATCATTTTTGTCCCTCTTGTATCAAAACCAGCGATTACTATTCTTATTATTTATTTCAATGTACATAATATACAATTCAACCCCCATCCACGTTAAAATCAATACATTATCTTTGCCCCAACACATTGGCTCACCATCCTAATTCACATTTATACAATTAAATTATAATTTGTAGGGATTAAAACTAGGTATGTTACATTCATGTTGGGTATGTTTTATATTCTTTACACAACTTGAACTAGTGTCTACATTGCACCAAATGTTTGGAGGGTCACTGTTAATTACCTGAGTAGATCTACAAATATAATCACCACAAATATTGAATACACAATAAATCCACAAAGCAATATAGAAGAAACCACACTTTTATTATAAGAAAACCCTTGAGGTAGGGAAACACCATACAATGGATCCTATTGTGGAAGGTATCCTCTCCTGTTCACTTGCCTCTTCAAAGGGGCACCATCTTAATGAGCTTCAGCTCCAAATACAATACTTCCCTTCATATTTCATTACATTGCATGAACCCCTTTATATAGTGAAACCAACCACTTGAGAACATTCTAGAGGAGGAACCTTCTAGAAGAAGAAGTCCTCTTACATTTATTATATCTAAATAACTACCATAATGGGCCTTATTTAATACTATAGTGGACCTAGTCCACCTTACATTGAATGGCCTCCACTATGGACCCTCCAGCCCCCCCCACTACCTCTCTAGCTACCTAACATTCCATCCCCCTTATGAAAGAGTTTTCCTCAACGTTTGGTGTACAACCATATACCAGGGTCCCATGGATAAGTGTGGACTATAGTGCTGAAGTAGACCAGAGAACTAGGGTCCCACTGAGAAATGAAATCCATCATGTTGAATTAGTCCAACCACCATTGTAAACCAGGGTCCCATGTCCAAGTGCTCATGTGAACTCTACGTGGAAGATATTGACACTCAATAACCAACTGAAAATGATGCTCCAAATACTGCACATATCATGTGGATCCAAATAAGAATATCCATCCACATAGTGGGAAAGGTTCAAATATGAATCTGGAAAGAACAATACCATTGTAGAATAATCAAGTTGGACACTAGTAATCATAACTAGCTCCTGATTTGTCACAATTATGTTCTCTACAGAAGGTGGAGTAGAGTCATCAAATAAAATATGAAAGTGGTTGTCATCCTAAAAATGGCAATTATCCATATACCAATCCTCAAAATCATACCAAGCATATCATTTTTTATTATATTCATCCCTAATATCTTCCATAAGATATCTCACCTACATGCAATCCAAGGTCCTTTGAATATTGTGACAACTATCCCTAATAATTTGTTGCCACTCGTGAAGATGTTGCTCAATGGCTTCAATCTTCTGTAGAATGCTCATGAGGAGTTGAAATCCAATATCCATTGGAAACACAACATATAATACATCAAAATAAATCTCTTAAAATTATTTATCCAATGATACTAATCCAATAGAAATCTGAACACCCTGTGAAAAGTTATGAACTCTCCACTCCCGTTGTCGTCATGAAAAATGCCCCCAAAATGGTTGATTTGAAATCAGTGATATCTTTACTTCTGGAGCTCCAATTTGGGTGATTTGTTTTTTGAAATAAACTATTTTGGAAATAGAAACTCAGATATGTAATTTGTTTTAGCAAATTATGCCTCCAGGTGCTACAGAAATAATAAAAAAATGCATCGTCGTTCGCGGAAAAAACCCTGGAAAATTGCAGATTTAAAAATGTCTATATCTTGACTTCTTGGACTCCGTTTTGGATGATTTTTTTTTTAAATTGGGTAATTTTATGAGAGGAACTCAAATCTATAGCCTATTTCTATAAATTCTGAATAGAAATATATATATATATAAAAAATCCATAATGTCACGACCCTCTTTTTATTCTCTGAAAAAATCTGCAAAAAAAAAAAAAAAAAACAATTTGCCCACACTTCTTGCCAAGGAAAGTGATCTAATACCAATTGTCAAGTAACTGAGTAGATATAAAAATATAATTTTTATGGGACTTATCGGTAATGCAAACATAAACAGATCTCCCTACATCCACCTAGATCTATAACAAAACAAAACAGAACATGACGCTTTCCCTAAGATCTAATAATTGAGTTTACTATCTAGCAAGAGATGGGAAACATACCATTTAAATATTGCTTCCTCTTTTCGTTGTCATCCTAGCTCCGCTCCAGTGCTCCTATGATATTGGATATACAAGGTAACACAAGCTAACCAAAGTGAAAGTAATAATATACTCAACGAGAACCTATGCATGTGATCAAGGAATCATAGAATAAAACGAGATGAGTTTTATGGGAAAGAAACATATCACTGTATTATATAATAATGAAAGTGGATATTACAACCAAATCCTTGATGTTTCAAGGTCGCCTTCCGATGACCCTTTTCTCCAATACACACACTTGCTCCAATCTTTAATGAAGAAGATCCATAATGACTCAATGAACTGAAATGAGGCTCTCAAGAATGATCCAATGCAGAACTCTCCATGCAATCTTAGTTTATTCAACCTTCCTTAACCTTAGTTTCTTGCTTAACCTTTTCCATGATAAATCCCTCTTTATATAGGGGAAAGAGATATGGTTAAATATATTAGGATGATCCCACCAAATCAAGGAATCGATTAGGATCCCAACCATACGAATGCCACCTCATCTTCTAGAAGATCCTCTTCTATAACTTTCTTGAAGCTCGAATTTTTCCTAGCCTTTTGACATCACCGCACCCTAGCTTTAGAGAAGCTTGCAAATACATCACAAACTAGTTTTAGGGCAGAGTGTGATGATCAGGAATCGTCGCATCCTTCTTATGGTGCAACATGTGACGACCTTCCTTAATAGGGCTTTTCAGAAGAGAAAGCCAGTCACTCTCCTCATGAAGAAAGGCTCTTTTGGGGAACATGAACACATGTTGTCAATGGATCACTAAGATGACAAAAATAATGTGTAACAGAATGCCCCCCAAAGTATGAGGATGGAACTTGTGACAACCAAAATACTATGTAGAATGTGTGTGTTGGAAACAAAGAGCACATCAGTCGGGAACCTGCAAACAATCAAGCATCAACCTAATAATATACCATTTTATAAGGTAGGCATTCCCATACTCAGATAAAAAAAATTCAAATGAGTCATGGCCACCAAATATACACTGTGGATACATGTCAATATGAAACCAGCATAGCCACCCAGAATACATTGTGGATCTATGTGTCGAAATGACTCAAATTCAAACATAGCCACGAGACATACAAAGTGGATCTATGTGTCAATACAAATCATGAATACTCTGCCACAACCTGGACTAGAATGGTATGATCTAGGGTCTTCATTTTTCTCATCCCTAAGTATGAATCTAACCATGCGATTACAGGTACCGAAGTCAAACATGGTAGAAACCACTTGATTACCGATCAATGATGAGAACCGTTAACAAGTGTGAGGGAAATCACCATTGATGTCAATGACTCCCAAGGTACCCCAGTACAATCCAAAGAGTGTGAATAAAGCAGTTGAAGTCGAACACTCGAGAGAATCCTACAATCAGGAGCCAATGATGTGAATCCACTATTTAAAGCAAAAAAACCTGTCATTGAAGCATGCAAGCTCTAAGGCACTGAATGATTTCTAAGTCTCGTTCCTGGATAATGAGCTGAGGTCGACAAGAAAAGACTCGTCATAGGAGGGCCTTGATGTATCCCCCATCAATGAAATGAAATATGTAACAGATTTGAGATAGATCAGAGTATGAAATGATTCGAAACTAACACAGGGAAGGCCAACATGGTAGAAAATTTATAATTGTCGATAGTCGACTCGATAAGAGGCTTATTAAGGTTGGACTTCTCTTGAACATATGAATGACACGACAATGGTCTTTGAAGCATTGACTCAAGGAGGAACCAACATATGGACATGTGGATGGTCAAACGAGAGACAAATTTATTTCCCAACCCAGATACAATGATGAAGGGGGGTTTCATGTTCAAGAGCGACTATTACTGCCAATAACACGGATACAAAGATACATTTCTTTCCCAAATTTCCCCCCACCATTTATGGCGAGTAATTCTTTATTTTTACACAAGATTGAGGAAGATAGCATATGCTTGTTGATGTAAGCTCATCCTTCGGACAAGTCCCTCGGAGTACATTTAATGAACCCTAAGAAGGAGTGGTTTGGTCCCATATGGGTCTTTCGATGTTTGTTTAACGAGTCCAAAGAGAGAAAACTCGGGGGTTTTTCATATTTAGAGAGTCTGAAAAACACTTAAAGAGGACTCCACAAGTTCCTTTTTCGTAAATTAATATGATGAGACCAAAAATGTGATAACCTACCTCTCATCAAATTTTTCTTCAAATACTTTTACAAGCGTGAAAAGAACAAGGTTGCTTGACAATATTTTTGTTTTTATGGAGCGTGAAAAGAGATGAAAGGATACTCCATGGGTTTTGTTTTTCATGTTACCATTACGAGTACAAAAAGATGACAAAAGTATACTCGGTTACATTCTCATTGATTTATGAACATGAGAAGGAACAAAACCTAAGCTCGGATTTTTTCCTGAAAAACTCTAAAAGGATCTGTACATGCGACAAATGTATAAAAGAAAACCAAAAGACATATCCTTGTTCAATACTTCACTCCTAGGTTTTTCATCTGCAAAAACCCAAAAACTTGCAATGTCGTTAAAACTTTAGGGTTTAGGTGGAATATATATAAAATAATATAAAAATAAAAATGAAAAAGTAATAAAAGTAATAAAAATGGGTAAAAGCTTATTTTTACTATTTCATTGTTACTCCACCAAACTTTGTTCCAAAAACCCCCATTTTACCTCAAGTTTCCACTGTGGATTGTGGGAGGCACGGTTGATTATTTGACGAATGGTCTCTGATGAACAAGTAATTTTCATCTCTTTCAACTTTTCATGGATCATTTTTTGCATTTTATTGGTTAGAAATGACTTTTTGGGTTGAGTTTTCAAGGGTACCCGTGGGTGGAGGTCGTTCTAAGCACCCCATATCGTGCCCTGCGACAACCCAGGGTCATTGTAGGTGGCCTTTATGATAGCCTACGACAACTCCTCACTGTACAGATGGCCTAGACTGCAACATGCACAAATCAAAAAGTGTTTTTAGATGTATTTTCCAATAAAAATTTTCCAAGGAAGAGATGAAGATGTTAATCCCTCTTTTATGCTCCATTGTAGGTTTTCTACAACAAGAATGTTGAAATTGCGAGAGAGAGAGAGAATGAGGCAGAAGATTACTTTGTCAGGGATGACCTGGGAATGGTAAATTCCCTCCGGCAGTGTGGACTACTAAAATTATTCAAGATCTAGGGCATGAGGGCCCAGTTGAGGTTACTGGAATACTTGGTTCACATGTGGGATGTGAACCAATAGGAATTCAGTGTGGGGGCACACATTCTGATGATAGATATAGAGGATATCTATTTCTTGACTGGTTTGTCTCGCCATGGGGCCCGAGTTACACTGACAGGTAGTAGGGGAGGTGGTGAGCCCATGGGTCACTATATTAGTGAACATTGCATACCTGGTACTCAAAAACGTAGCGTAAAATTTGCTATCATAGATGTCTGTGATTTACTTCTATGGACGATCATCTACACTATCACGTGCATGTCATGGAGTGCATCTCCACATATGACTCTTTAGAGCTACTTCCAGTATGCGTTGGAATTAATGGAGCCTCGAGTTTTTAACTGGTGTGATGGGGTTCTCAAAAGCATGAAGAAACAATTAACCAAGTGTAGGAATGGTGACCTGAAACAATTTGGATACAGTTCAATTTTGGTGTCCTTCCTGGAGAGGGTCCCATATTTACACTTGTAGGTAGAGTGGGGTATACCTACCCCACGGGATCCAATAATGAAGAGGTGGGTCAACCTCATGGCATGACATGTGACTGGTCCTATCGTCAAATATAATGATGTTTTCTTTGACTGGTTGAGGACTCAGATGCTTATGGTAGATGACTATGCCTATGCCAGTGTAGAATTCTGAGGTGATCCAGACTTGGTTCTTCCTGAGGATTCCCAATGGGGGGACATAGGTAAGAAGTACATTTTGTTTTTATAATGTTTTTTGTGTTTTTTAATATAAAATGGTTTTATGTGTTATTTACCCGATGACTAATCAAATGCTCTTTAGATGATGCAGACATGGGACCTTAGTACCTTACTGACCTCTGGGGTCATCCCCCATCTAGAGGCAAAGGAAGAGAGATGACATAGCAGGAGTAGTTGTTGTTGACTACGAGATTCTAGAGCAGAATCTAGAGGAGCTTACGATGAACATCCTGGATGCCTCCATCGATGATATCCTGAGGAATTATCAGTGCCATACAATGGACGTGTTTGCTTCCATCGGTCGACTACTCCGCAAGTTAGCACGAGTAGTCGCATGTTATAGCGAGAAGCATCCTTGATTCTCTTTTTGTATATGAAGCCAAGTGCTTCACATTTTTGATATTTTGGTCTTCAGACAAAAACACTTTTTGTAACACTTTTATCATTATATATATATGAGGCTTCTACCATCTTACTTGTTGTATATACAAAGTGTGATTGAATTTTATAAATTTCTCAAATGTCTATCTAACACATAATTAGCTAAAACATCGGTTAATGTATTTAGACATCTAGGAATGTGTTGATATTCAATGTAATAAAAATGACGTTCCAAGAGGCGAATTCATAAATATACCCTTAATAAAGTAGGACTTTGAATGGAGTATACATTACTCAACTGTAGGACTACTAATTGCGAATCGAGTCATCCAACGAGATGACAGATTCCAAGTGAAACAACGTTAGTCAATAATTCGATGACTTCACTGTATTCTGCAATATTGTTGGTTGCACGACCAAGGAAAACACCATGTAGACTAATCAATTCATCTGTAGGTGAATAGATTGCTCAAGAAGAAGATGCTAAGTTCTGAGTGCTATGACTAGCGCCATCAGTGAAGCCAATGTAGGGTAGTGAAGACACTGACATTTGAAAACCAAGAACAACGCAAGGTAAGTAGCTGAAGGTTGAAACCAAATAATGAAAAAGAACACAAGAGTATGATACACTAAAAGTACAAGCACTCATGCAAAAATGACTTAAGCATAGTACTTATTTAAGTAATGCCCATTTCTTGGTTCACTCAAAGGGATTCCATCATAATCAACTAGCTCATAAGCTCCCTTCTTCAACACATGCTTGACAATGTAAGGACCTCGCCACATAGCATCGAATTTATCGGCACCTAGAAAATCATGATCTTGTTCGTAAAGGAGAACTAGATCACATTCAGAAAAAACACGTGGCTTGACATGCTTGTCGTATTGGGATTTAACACGTTTCTTATGAGTTTCAATAACTAGGGCGACATCGCGACAGGTTTCATCTAGTTGCATTAAATACAAAAGACGCTCTTCTTCAGTAGAGGTATTGGGGAAAAGTTCAATGGCCAGTTTCAAAGACAGTATTTCACATTCAATCGACAAGATAGCCTCGATACCATAAAATAGCTGGAAAGGTGTAAATTCCGTGGCAGACTTAACGGATGTCCGATAGGCCCATAACGCTAAGAAAAACATCATGTGCCAGCTTGTCTTATGAATTCCTATCATCCATCAAAGCATAGTAATGAGAACTTTATTTATTGCTTCAACTTGGCCATTGGTATGTGGGTAATAGAGGGTTGAGTTTTCATATCAAAGACCCAACTTTTCAGTAAGTTCGGACATAATGAAATTCCAAAAATGACTACCATGATCAGTAACAATAGCTTGAGGGATACCAAACCGAGTAATGATGTGATTGAATATGAACAATGTTGTAGTTTTCCTGGTGTTATCAAATGTGGGCATCACCTCGACCCATTTAGTGAAATAATCCACAGCTATAATGATGTATCCATGTCCCCCGACTGAGTGAGGGTTATATGTCATGAATTCAATGCCCCATTTGATGGACCAACGGAAACTATAGGATGTAAGGGAGAAGGATGATATCTTATTTTATTATTATAAATTTGGCAAGCATGGAATTTCTGAACAACAGTGATGCAGTCCCTTAACAAAGAAGGCCAGAAATAACTAGCTCATAAGATCTTTTGGCCAATGGCATACTTAGACATATGACTGCCACATGCTCCGAAGTGACAATCATTCAAAGATTTCTCAAATTCATCATAAGTGAGACATCGTCGGAAAATGGAGTCAATACCATGGCGATAAAGGGTATCAACAAGAATGATGTATTGTCGAGCTTGATAGCGTATACGATGATGATCTATACTAGATAGGTTGGGCCAAAAAGTTTGAGTCTAGAGATAAGTAATGATATCTCCGTACCATACATCATAAAAAGGGATTCGTCAGGAAAGAAATCCTCTGCCACATTTTCTATCTCAGTGGAGGGAAGTTCACATATCAGTTCAGCGAAAACCAAGGATTTCTTCAACTTAGCACGTTCGAATTCCAAGTCAAACTCCTGGAGAATCACTATCCATTTGGAGTATTTTTCCCCTAGAAATTGTCGGGTGAGGATATGTTGCATAGGGTTTCAATCGGAAATAACAGTGGTTCGGATTAACAAGATATAATGACGAAAACGTTGGACATATTGAACAGCCATCAAGGCCATTTTTTCACATGTAAGTATTTGGTCTCAGTAATCGTGAGACTCCGACTCAAATAGTATATCACATTTTCATCATGTGAATCATCCTCTTTGACTAAGACCATGGAAATGGTAGAGTCCGAAGTAGCTACATAGAGGAAGTAATCCCAGCTATAGTCAGGGGGAAACAGTAATGGTGTACAGGTTAAGGAAAGTTTCAAAGATTCAAAGGCTTTGTTTGCAGTATCATCCCATACAAAATCATAACCTTTCATGAGTAGCTGAGTGAATCCTTTCGTTAGTCCAGCATAATTGGGGATGAAACGACGTAAAACATTTTCCTTCCCCTGCAAACTTTGGAGCTCGCGTAAAGTGGAAGGAGGAGGTATATTAAGGATAGCCTCAAACTTCAAGGGGTCTACTCGAATCCCATGTATTGACACTATAAAACCAAGCAGTCGGTTAGATTCCACACAAAAAGTGCATTTGTGCGGGTTTAAGCGGATATGGTAATAATGACAATGTACAAAAATGGCCATTAAATGTGTCGGGTGATCTTGGTGATGCATGGAATGTGTCGATAGATCGTCAAGATAGGGTTGCATAATGTGCTTAATACCATGGAAAGCATAAGACATAGCATGCTAAAAATTCGCGAAAAAATTCTTGAGACCAAAGGGTAACTTCATGTAAGCAAAGGTTCCCCAAGGGAAAATAAAAGTGGTCTTGTGTTGGTCCACAGGTAAAATATTAATTTGATTATAGCTGAAGAAACCATCCATTAAAGAGAAGTTTCTACTACCGACACAATTGTCAATGATATGGTTAACGAAAGGTGTCAGGTAATTGTATTTAGGACAAACCTTGTTTATGTCCCTATAATCTACTCAAACACAGATGGTACCTTGTTTCGTATTCACCAAAACTAGATTGGATACCCAATCAGTCAAAGCCATGGGATAAACAAAGCCATCTTTAAGAAGTTTCTTAACCTCAAGCTTGATAGCAACAGCTTTGCATGGGTGTATCGGGTGAAGTATTTGTTGAACGGGTTTAGCATCCGGGTATGTCTTAATTTCATGCACAACAATATCAGGATCAATACCTAGCATCTCTTCGTAACTCCAGGTGAAAACATTGCAAAATTCTTGGAAAAGGACTTTATATGTGTGGACCTCATTAGTAGAACATGAGGCCCCGATATGAACATTCTCCACAAATCTGGGTTTAATGGAAATGTCGAAAGGGATGGTAGGTGAAATGTTGCTCAAGTTCCCTTCGTACAAAACATCGTGCATTAACTCAGGAATGGAAGAAACAACAACAACGGTCGACAAAGTCAAAATCCATTGATAACTCTCTATGGTGTCACTTTCTAGAAAGAGAATGGAGCAATGATGCCCATCGTCCCAGGGAGTATCTTCCATAGACATGACTGACATGATCATCTTATCAGTAGAAAATATCACATGAAACAGATCAGGAGATGTGTTGGCATAGGGGAAGACCTAGGGTTCAACGCTTCAATAATGCACCAACAAAACCCGAACTATCGACCCTTTCAGAAACACCTGCGAAGCAAATGAAGTGTCACCCAAGATAGAGGAAGGGGGGGTTGTAGGACTCAGGTGTCCACAACCAAGATGGGACATTGATCTGTGATTACAACACTTAGCATAGCACTTAGCCAACAATATGCATTATTTCATGAGTCTCATTCACATCGCAGACTAAACCCCTATTATAGAACCTCGCAGTAACAACAAAGATCAAGAAATTTTAATCACTTGGCACATAGCATTAGCCCAGCTCTAGCATTCATTTATCCTTAATACCATTAAGCACTAAGAAACTACATCATATGCATTCATCATACATTATAACAATAGTACTAAGCAGATAAACGGTACAATCAACATCGCACAAAGCACATCAAGACATAGGATATACATGGTTCACCCCAGTGTGCGGCTACGTCCACCAACTTCTTCTTTTTCTTTATTAGTCTTCAATATTCTTACATTTAGTCACTCCTGTGCATAAAGCCATAGAGCCAAAATCTGTAGAGGACAGGAGATCTGCGCATTGCATGCCAGATCCTCCTTCCAAAAATTAGGTCAAGGCACAGAGCCTCACTCTACATAGTCTGTTTGCACAAAGAAACTTACAACCTCTTTAACTAAGACAATCACTTACAACATATTGTGCACATAGCCAACCAACCAGGCTTCTTACATCGCTTAGCTACTTATTTACAAAAATTCCTAATCATGGGTAAACCCATGGGCCGACATCCCATACCCCATTACATAAACCCTAGTAAACACTTTGTTGGGTCCACAAGCACGCAAAATAAGTGAGATCTTGAAATCTCAGCTCCACCTCGACACTCCATCTTCAACCAACCTATCAAAGTCTAAAACGTGATCAAACATGACCAATGTTTCCTCAAAAATTGGTCAAGGGCCAATAGGCCCCCAACACTCACATGTGACTCGTATCGAGTTACTTAGATCTGGGCAATGCTTCTTTGAAGGAATAAAGCTTAGCCTGATTTGCCTCGACTTGTTGCTTCACCAGAGCTTCCTGCTCAGCAAACTCCTAAATCACTTGCTCTGTAACAGACCCTTCCAAGCATTTTTCCACTATCACAACCACTTGGTCCAGCTGCGAGCCTTGTCCTTCAATCTCTTTGAAAATCATGTAGGCTTCATCCTGCACCGGCTGTGATCTCTGTGTAACTTCCATGACTCTACTCTGGATGATAGTAATCTACTAATGGAATGCATGTTTCTCCAGTGATCTCTTCATTCGCTTGACCGCAAAGAGTATCTTTATCTGCGCCTACACAGTGTATTCCTGTTGTTGCACCTCCTAGAGTTGTGCTTCCAGTTTCCTCATCTCTAGATATTCTCCGAGGCGTTCATAGGTTTCCACACTTCGATCACTCAACTGCTTACATTCCAAGGTGAGGACCTTTATCCTTCCAAATGCGCTCTTAGCGAATTCCTCCCTTTGGTCACACACTTCTTGTGGAGTGCTAGGTACTACTTGAAGCTCCAACTCCATTACCCATGCTTGAAGTTGTTGAATGGCCTCAACAAGCTTCCCCACTTGCATCTCGACTGACTCTGGTTCCTTTTGTGCCAATCCTGGCACAGAGCCAAATGATTTAGTCACCGCTTCTTTGATCGCATTCTACTTTGTGAGAAGCTGGTCTTTTTCTTTCTGTATCTTCTCATTTTCCTCCTCGAACATCGCCTGAATTTCATCTTTCTCCTTCTCATAGGCGATTATGAAAGACTAAGCAACTCATAGTTTCTCTAAGACCTCCTCCTTTTCTTGTTGCAAGGATTCTGTATCCTTCTCCTTATCTTCATGGACTCAATAAATTCGAGCCTTTGTTGCATCTGCTAGTCTTCGTAATTGGATGGGCTCATCCCCCAATTCTACGATCTTCAACGAAGAAGGCAGAGTAGGTATTGCGCGGCTCGAATGGATGGCTTGTTGTATCTTAGTTAGCTCCTTATCGATTCTTTCATACAGTGTCTCCTGATTTGCTCCATATCACTACAAGATATCCTCTAAATCATCCTCCACAACTGTGATGATTAGATCAATTTCATCCTCTGTGAGTGTGGCCTTCATCTTGGGCTTGTTGGCACATGTCTTCTTTCTTGCCGAAGGTTTCTCTAGGGGTGTCCTTAGGCGGTGTAGCTTCACCTTCTTCTTACATTTCTTTGTCATCCCCTCCTCCTTTTCCATTGCCTTGGTCTTCTCCTTCTCCTTTTGGTGATCCAGATCCATCTTCTGCAGAGGTGCTTTCCTCCTCATCAATTTCTTGGACTTCTACCTTTTTCTTCTTTTTCTTCACATTGCTCTGTCTGACATGCTCAACCCATGTGACCAAGGGGATTTCTATGATGTCTGCATCAAAGAGCTCTTCATATTCAACTGGTACAAGGAAATCTTTCATCCATTCTTTGGTGATCTCCTCCATATCTTCATCAGTCATCTTATAATATGACTGCAACTCCTCCTTTCTCTCATCCCTGCGCGTAGTGATATAGATAAAGTATCGATATGTGTGGAACTTCTCTAGTGGTCTATACTAGTGAAATGTGTTCGATGTCACACATGGAAATGCCTCAATAGCATGCTTTAGCTACTGGTAGTAGGAATGGAACACAACATTCGACTGCCACTACTTCGACATATCGTTTGTATACCACAAGGTGGAGAACCTCGTGGCCAACAACTTCGATGGCTCAACTTCTAGAAATGTCGCTCCTTCTGACATCTTCCAAGCGACAAATGCGATTAATACAAGTAACCAGCTAAAATGGAATTCATACCCCTAATCCTGCGCTTTGCGGTAGTCTTTCTCAAGCTCGTTGACAAGGTAACTTGCCTAGTTCATTTTCATCCCCTCTAGGCACTTCCCAACGAGGTCTACTACCAACCCAGTGACCTGTGTTGGATGGTTCTTTCTGAAGATCTTTCCAGCTATAATTTGGCAAGCGAGGTGCACTTCGCCATCCTAGATAGAGGCTACCTTGTAGCCTCTCTTTCTCTTTTATACATCACCATAATCCTCCTTTATGCATTGTGTCGGGGAGCAATCTGAAGTCTTCCCTGGGTAGAACTATTGAGGGTGCAATCCCTGCATGCTCAGTCCTTTAATCAAGTGGATCAGTGTCAAATCCATAGTAATGTTCCTGTCTAGTCACAGATATCCTTCGTGGTATCATGACAAGAAGAGTTTAATGCAAGCGTTAACGTCCTGATGTCGGTCGAAGTGAGGGATATTCATTACATTCAATACCATTGATTGCACAAGATCCTTAATCCATGGTTGGGAGACTATGTGCGACTTCTTCCTAGTCATCTTCATCAAATACCTATGGGGCACGATCATGGCATAGTTCTTTATGTTGCCGAGATTAAAGTCGTTGTTCTTTAGAGTTGGGATCTGTCCTAACTAGGCTTCAACTACTCGTATCCCCTTCGGGATGTATGCAGTGATATGCATGTACTCAAAGTCACATGGGATGATGTCATGGTTAACCGCACCAACCAGAGATGGTATGTAATCTGGAAAGACCAACGAGATCTGCTTCGCATTAGCCATATCGTCACAGTGCTTGCTTCACTTCTCAGTAGCATGGATAAAACGATGTTTAGTCAAGGGGTATGCTTACATTCCCTCAATAGACGATGCCTATATTCCTATATACATAAGTCTCTCATCCATGAGCTCCACGAGAATATCCTCCACAGAATTCTCTAACGCGTTAGGTTCGCCCGACATTCACACTTGTAACCAAAACGATCGGGTAGGCGAATGGAAAAGAGAGGAAATCCAACAGATGGTGAGGTATAGAAATCACAGTGCGATATACAATTGATTCTCTGTTAGCTTGGATAATCACGGGTGGAAAAAAGTGGTCACGACACAACTTCTGATGGGTTAAATAAGAAATGTACTAACGGATTCCTCCAACAGGAAGGAATGTGTCCATCAATGTGAATCTGTTTGTTATGGCATGGTCTCAATGGTTCATTCACTCATAATTGCATTTTCTAGCCATTCTGGTGTGTCATTCTAATGGTCGGGGCACCTCCAACGGTCATATAGCTTCGTTGTGGAGAAGTCCCATTCTGCGTGGTTTTGTTATTCCGACGAGGTTCAAGTTCTGTAGATCTACCTCCTGCGAAGTATTCCTTCCATTCTCTGTAGCTTTCTGTAGTTTTTCTAGCTTGGATTTCTTCTTATTGAGCTTCCTGGCCTTCTTTCCTTTGATTTGAGCTTCTCTAACAATTTATGGAATCCTCTTCCCATTTGTATTCTTATTCTCTCCTAGTTAAAGGACTTCACACTGCTAATGTGCTCTTACAGATTATGAGGTTAATGCCCCTTCTCTTACTATTTCTGGGGTGTCTATACTTCTTTCTTGCATGGACAAGTTCTTCAAGCCTTCCTACGTTCTTTCAAATTCAACAACTAATTCTCTTGCCCTTTGTTGCTTCGACTTGTCCTCTTGGTCTTCTATTAGTCGCTCTATTTTTCTGGTTATGAAGTCCCTTAGTTCTTGATTTTTCTGTTATATAGCTTCCTCTTCTGATTTCCTTCTGGTCTGATCCTTCTCAATCCAAGTCTTTCCTAACAAAATAGGAAAAGGGGCATTGTTCTTAACAAATTTAATGACTTCAAATTCATCTTCAGTCGATGTTTCATGAGAAATCATAGGTATATTAGTAACTCTTCCACATAGGGTTATCGTCTTTCCTTTAAACAAGCCTATCCTTCCCATTGAAGGTATCATAGCAGGCTTTCCCAAAATTTTCCAAGTGCTTTCTGGCATAATATTCACGTGTGTTTCTTCATCCAATACATAGTCTATGTTGAAGTTTTCTATTCTTGTAACTATGCATTGTTTTTCTTTCAGGATCTCTAGTAAACTAATGTCTCTGTGATCATCCATTTCTTCTTTTAACTTTACTAACATATTCTTTGACTCTTTCTCTTTCTGGTTTTCTAACATATCCTTAGCCACTGGTCCTTCTTTATAGTTTACTTGTCTCATGTTCATCTTTTCAACTTTAGCAATCATTCTTGGACAATCCTCAACCTCATGACCAATAACTTTACAATAAAGACAAATAGGACCTGTACTAAGGAATTCCTTAGCAAGATGTCCCGATCTTCTACAATTGTAACACATTGTCAATCCTCTATTTATTTTAAACGATCCCTAGCCTCTCCTGTACTGTGCACTAGGATCGCAGTGCTAGACCTGCAATCTGCAAAAATTCTTTCTAGGTTCTTGCATCCACTTATTAGTCCAAAAATTCTTTCTATGCATAGGAATAAAATATCTTTCTCTATTTCTATCAAATTTATTCAGATCAATTCTTTCTTCTAACTGTGCCCTACCATTCAAACTAGGACAAAACCTATCAAACATACCTAGATTCATTCTTTTGAAGCAAAAAAATTCCACTTATCTTACCCTTACCAAAGAACAAAGATTTAATATCTTACCTCTTTTCTTCAGATCAGGTTTCTTTCTTAGCACAGGGCTTCACAAGTCAAGTAGAATAATGCACACTACAGCAACAGATCTACGCATAGAGATTTCTCTTTTCTTCAGTTCCCAGTAATCACAGTTTCAGGTCCCGAAAACGGAACCATTTGTTGGCACAGGGGCAGACCCAGGGTTCAACACTTCAACAACGCACCAACAAAACCCTAACTACCGACCCTTTCGGCAATACCTGCGAAGAAGATGAAGTCTCACCCGAGGTAGAGGCGGGGGGGTTGCAAGACTCAGGTGTCTGCAACCAAGCTGGGACACCGATATGTGATTACAACACTTAGCAGAGCACTTAGCCAACAATATCCATTAGTTCATGAGTCTCATTCACATCGCAGACTAAACCCTTATTACAGAACCTCACATTAACAACAAAGATCAAGCACTTTCAATCACTTGGCACATAACATTAGCCCAGATATAACATTTGTTTATCTTTAATACCATTAATCACTAAGAAACTACATCAGATGCATTCATCATACATTATAACAGCAGTACTAAGAAGATAAATAGTACAATCGACATCGCACAAAGCATATCAAGACACAGGATATACGTGGTTCACCCTAGTGTGGGGCTACATCCACCAACTTCTTCTTCTTCTTTATTAGTCTTCAATATTTTTACAATCAGTCACTCTTGCGCACAAAGCCACAGAGCCAAACTCCATAAAGGACAAGAGATCTAGGTGTTGCGTGTCAGATCCTCCTTCCCAAAATCAGGTCAAGGCACAAAGCCTCACTCTACATAGTCTATTTGCACAAAGCAACTTACAACCTCTTGCACTAAGCCAATCACTTACAACATATTTTTCACATAGCCAACCAGCCAGGCTTCTTACATCGGTTAGCTACTTATTTATACATTTACAAAAAGGCCTAATCATGGGTAAACCCATGGGACGACATCCCATAACCCATTACATAAACCTTAGTAAACCCTTTGTTGGGTCCACAACCTACAAAATAAGTGAGATCTCACGATCTCAGCTCTGCCTGGGTGCTCCATCTTTGAACAGCATGTCGAAGTCCAAAAAGTGATCAAACACGACCAATGTTTCCTCAAAATTTGGTTGAGGGCCAAGAAGATGAATCACAAAGAGAAAGAGAGGAGGGTGTTTCTGATTGAATAGTTTGGTAAGCAGATTCGACCAGACTTAAAGTCATCATGTCGTTGTAATAAGGGTAATCACCAGGGCTAGGTACTACCCATGGGTCATATGACGCAGGGGTTTCACAAATGGTGGTGGATATCATTTTAATAGAGGCAAAAAAAGGAGGGATTGGAAAAGTACCCATCAAATTTGAATCTTTCAAAAGACCCACTCTGACATTCTCATAACCAGGGGTTGTCTTCGAGATAAAAGGAATGTTGCTAGTATGGGAATGAGAATTAAAGAAGGCCAGTTGGTCAATAGTAATGACCTTTCCTTGGTGTGGGAAACGTACCACACAAAAAAGGGTAGACACAACTAGACACATGGACTCAATCCAGCTATGGCCAAGTAAAAGGTTATAATCAAGAGGTGCATCGAAGACCTCAACCTCTACATTGACCGATTTACCTTCCAACGTAATAGAAAACAAGGGAATAACATCGTAGGGTTTAAAGCCTGTACCATTGAAAGCCTTAAGTGTATTGTGTGATTCGGTGAAGGTAGGAGAGCCAATGGCTTTCCAACAAGTAACGGACATAACATAAGTTGAGGCTCCTTCGTCAATAGTAGTTCTACATATATTCTTGTTTTCAAAAACAACTTGGATCCGAGATGATAACCGAGGAGGGAGTCTTGGAATGTGATCTTCCAAGTCAAATATTATTAAATTAGTATCTGTGGGATCAATTCTACTGATGGCCTTTAACAATGCCCTTCATTGAGCTGGGAAAATTTGAAGGAATTTGAAAGCTGACAACGCAGAGGGTGCTTGCGCAATATCTTCTACAATGCTATAGTTTTGTGAAGCATGTGCGTGAGGGTTAAACGTAGACTTTCAAACAATTCCCTTAGGAGGAGGGAGAAGAACTGTATCGAGACCCAGTTTTTCGAGATGAAGAGGACCAATGGGAGGTGAATTTGGGGGAGAAGGTTGAATCAATGAAGGAGGTATATCGTCAACTTTCTCTTTCGACGAAGAGTAATCTTTGGCTCGAGTTGTGACTGCAACTTCCTTCTTTTTAGAATCACCAGTACACATAAGGACATAAGAGGAGGTAGAGGGAGAAGCTTGGTCATGAATGACCAATTGGTCTTGTTGTTGAGAAGGGAAAGGTTGTGAAAAGACGGCAGGTGTAGGAGATTTTCCGCTCCCTTGGAGAAACTTAGTAACCTCGGCACGTCTCGGACAATATTTCATGTAATGATCATCACCACAAATCAAGCAAGGGTAACGAGGCTTACGTTTATCTTTCTCATCAGTGGTTTGCATTTTGGTTTTATCAGAATGTGGATTATTATTCTTTTCCTCCTTGTTCTTACCCTTCCCTTTATTTTTATTTGGATTATTTTCGGTCAGTGCAAATTGAACAGAATTAACTTCCGCAGTCTTACCAGTGGAAGGAGTAGGAGTAGGAGTCTTTTGTGCATCAGAATTATTATATTTGGGATTGGTGTGACCGGCTTGCATCCACTGGGTCTCAGCGTGGAAGGTACCAATCACACCATTAGTAACATGAGAAGTTGTGGGAGTTTTTGGGTTAGGGTTTGTGAAAGGACGAGGAGCGTCATGAATCAAATCATAAAGCGTTCCCGTTTGTGAATAAATGAGATCGAGATACTGAGCACAACTAATCGCCTGCTCTTCAGTGAAAAGACCACCCATGGTGACATCATGAGCAATGGGTCCAATGAGTGATTTGGTAAACCACTCGGCCAATATTTGATTAGGAAGGGGAACTTTGATTAGAAGTCTTCTCCTCCTCCATTCATGGATGTGATCAGAAATATGATTGCATGAGGACTTCTTGAAAGAACTCAAAATTTATGTTCCTATCTTGTATCGAACCGATAACTGGTAATTTGTTAGAAAGGCCATAGCTAGGGTGTTAAATTCATTGAAGAAACCTCGTGGTAACTCGATGTACCATTTTGTTGCCGAACCTGTGAGAGTCCGTTGAAAAATTCATAATCTAATGGAGTCATCCATCAAGGAGTTGGATGAACACCACAGATGAAAAGTCATAACATGATTATTCGAATCTTCTCCTGCTCGACCATCAAATTTAGGGATGTCGGATGGTAAATTGGTCGGTATGAAGGGCCAATAAGGAGAATGAAAGATAGGATCATTCAAAATCCTAGACAGATAAGGTAAATCCAAAGTGGCCAGGAAAGGAAACTATCGGTTCACTTGTGGAAAATGGTATTTTTGAGGGGGAACCCTGTAGGTATACTAGTAGGACTGTAAGAAATCTTTAAATAAGTAGACAGTCCTGACAGATTCGGCTGTGGAGGATTTTGAGGCATATATCCCATAGGGTTGGGTTGATTAGGGGGATTCCCTTGAAAAGGAATGCTAGGTTTAACGTTCAGACCCCAAGCAGGATTTAAAGAACCTAGATATGGTTGACTGAGGTTAGGGGGTGCAAAAGAGTTAACTTGAGGATGTTTCCCCCATACGGTTGTAGGTTTCCTTGGAAAGGAAGATTCCAAGGTAGAGATTGTACAACAGGTGTGTTATGTCCATAAAGTGGGTTATGGACTCCAACCTGAGGTTGCCCCCCAAGTTGAGGTTGTGCCCCAATATGAGGTTTTCCCCCAAGTTGATGTTGTGCCGCAATCTGAGGTTGTCCCCCAAATTGAGGTTTCCCCCCAGCTTGAGGTTGACCTCCAACATGAATCGGGAAACGAGAAGTGATAGAAAGACTGGTGCCTCCAAGCGGATTAGAGCCACTAGGGCCAGATCCTCCAAGCAAAGGTGGAGGAGGAACATAAGACCCTTTGGAAAGAACCTGGGTAGGTGTAGCAACAAAACCAACAGCAGCATTGTACCTAGGAGGAACAAAAATTCCAGAGCCTCTGGATGGAACCTAGGCAGAAATAGCAATGGAAGTATTCAGAGATATATACCAAGGTGGAAGTGGTGTCCCAATCGGAGCGTGGGAAATAACCACATTTATGTTAGGAATCATGGTAGCTTGTGGAACCATAGTAGAATGGACCATCTGAAGAGTAGGAATTGAGTGAGAACCAATCAACAGCTAGTTTGGAATGGTGGTGATGTTACTGGTAGTACCAGTAAAGTGGTCTAAAGGTACCGTATAGGTAACAGATGTCTCAGGCACTTGTGATGCCATAGGTCGATCAGGAATCGCTCCTAGGTTACCATACATATAATATACTGTCAAAGGGATAGAACTAGGATTAGAAGTTTCGATAGTGTCAGCCAGGGTCCTAAAATATTCCCTATGAAAAAGTGGATCCTGTACTCCAGATCCAGTGTTAGGTCCAGTAGGTACTGTTCTTCCAGAGTCTATACTTAAGGCTATGAAGTATAGAGTCTAGGCATCCAGAAGAGGGTAAAAGATATGGAAAGGAGAAAACAACTGGAAGAGAAACTATGGATGATTTCTAAGTTGTCTATGTCTAACTTCCGCTTGTTCTTGAATGGTTATGTCTCATTCAATAGTTGCCCACGAACGTTTGAGTTCAACCCTAGTGGTTACAGTTCTTAGGATAGTATCAAAGAGGTTTAAGGCAATGTTGGTTTGGTCTAAGAGGTCGGGTTCTACGTGAGGTTGCCTTGCAACAGGGGCAGTCATTTAAGGGACAAAAATTTAAGAGATTGTTGCTTTTAAGTTGTTGATTCAATTTTAGATTATATGAGAAAAAATCCTGTGAAACCAATTAATAGTTTAACAAAATCGAAGGTCATTTTCCGTAACTGAGTTAAAATTTGAAACCAAGTATGAAATGAAAGAAAACATAGAGATGTCAGACAATGTGAGGCATCAATTCCAGAGGAATCTCATGTTGTAACATAAGAAGAAAAAGAAAAGAAACACTTTAATGAACCATAAAATATATAGATCTAAGTAATCCACAGGTCTTGTACCTTCTAATAGCCGATACAGAAGAAAAGCTATAAATAATTAGATAACTAAAACATGATCACCACAGTAGAGGTTGTACTAAATTGCAGTTAAAGCATTCATCAAAGATATATATAAAAATGATATGAAGTATGAAATAACAGAGGAAAGCACATAACTCAATCTTGACAGAATATGGAGTCTTCAATTCGCTTAGTATTAATCCTGGCAAAGGAAAATTTCTCTATTACAATCTTCCAAAATAAAAATCCCTTCCTTACATAATCAAAGATGTATTTATACCAACATGTGGCGTTACAATTCAATTATTCAAAGAAAAGAAATTACGAGCTAAGCATGTGGAACACTTCACTTGTTGTCCATATCTTTTTCTACAGGCCTTTCACCTCTCCCTGTCACCTGGCATCCAAAACTTTGAAAATGCGCGTAATTACATTATTTTCTTCCTGAAGCTTTTCCTTGCCCATGCTCGATACATTTAAGACATCTCTCTACCAGCTAGTTGATAGACTTGGAGGGCTCGACTTGGTCATTTGCCTCAAATAAGTAACGCTTCCTATCCAGTTGTGAGATCCTCCCTCCCACCTGTCGATCTTCTGTCATGATGGATAGTAATAGTAAATTCGGCTAAATTAGCCATTTGTCAATATGAGCAATGTCGAATTGACTTACTTGAGAGAGCTTGACTTGATCCCTTTCCATACTTTATTTGATATCTAATAGATGCTTAGCTATGTTTATTTTCCCTAACGTTCCAGCACTAGCTTCTCTATCAAGATCTAACAAATTTTTGTTTATTGAACCAAATATTTCTGCATAGGAATCCCTCACCTCTTTGGCCCTTTTCTTGTTTTCGGACATATCATGTTCCCAGGCCATCAACAGGATATTCCCCCTGGTCTTTTCTTTAATGGACAATCTGGAAGCGATGGCTACCTCTTCCTTTGCTATGGATGTGACAACTTCTTGGAATGTACTTTGGGATACCCGGGCTTCCCCTTCTCTTAAAGTGACTTGGTCCAGGGCTTGGTCTACTAGTTGAACATGATCCTGGATGATTTCTATTTTGGCAAGAAAACTCTACTGAGCCGTTTCTATTCTCCTTCGAATCTCCACGACGTGGGTTTGGAATATCATCATGTCTATGACCTGGCTTTTGGTGAGATCCAACTTAGTCTGCAGTTGGTTTATCAATTCCTCCTGTCGCTCAGCCTGCATTTGGCTCTCTTCGACCGACCACTGCATTCACTCAAGATTAGTCTTGAGTTTCTTGATTTCCTGTCGATCAACCTCTCTAGCTTGCTTGAGCTCTTTATATGCCTCGTTTCGGGCATTCATCTTTGATTCTGATAGATGACTCTACAACTCACTGATCAACCAATCCTTGTGTTTCAATCAGCTCCTTAGGGTCCCAACTGAGTATTGGTTTACGGTGGAATAGGTCCCCAACATTCCCGCTATCTCATCAGCGAACTCTTCTTCCTCTAAATCTTTTTCATATGTCAATATTTTGAATTTTTTGGCCACTGTGCCTGCCTGGTGATGTGTTTCTCGTTTCACTATGGCCCTCCTTTTCTAGCTGAAGAAAAACTCGCTAGGGGAAAACTCTTCGGTGATGATAGGCATCAGGTATTCTATAGATATTGCTCCATCATCAGGTTCCCCTCTGGAAAAATGTAGGGGTGTGATAGACGGGATGGGACTGCCAAATTTTGAGGGTATATTCTTCGCAACAGAATCGATACCCGATTTATTTAGTGTGAGAAACAGTGGGTCTTGTACCTGCTTTGCGGGCATCTCGACTCTAACCTTGGTCTGTCTGTCTGGATTATTTTCCCCTGGGGATCCTTCTTCGTGGCTTGGGCCTTCAGATTCTTGTTTGAGGACCTTGTTTTTCTCTGTGTTCCCTTGAGCTTCCTGTTCATCTAGGCCTGTGTCTATCGAGCCCTCAACTTCTGCTTGTTGAGACCCCGGGAATTTTGAGACTATACCTTGCAAAACTTTTGGGAGCCCACTCCTCCGATGCTCCTGGAACATATAAAAATCGAACATGTCTCTGGACTGGAGGGCTTGAACCCGATTTAGAACTTTTGAGTAAGTTTTTACCCCTCAGAAATCTTCGTCATGGGGGGAGACTTCGTGCTCGTATCCTTTCAGGCTGCAACTTGCCAGGTGGTTGCCCACAATCTTATGTGATTCATGCTTCTTAAACTCGATGCCCACTAGTCTCATCTCACTCAGGGTTGCGGGCTCTGCTTTAGCATGGCCAAAATCTAATAAAGAATAGGTGCCAATGTGTATGGAAAAATGTGGCCATACCTTCTTATGAACTCCCTTAAGTTCCTTGCTAATCCCACCGAGCACCGTTTTCCTGGAAATATCGCGACACACCAGATTATCTGGTAAAAATAGAGGTAGGGCATATGGTGGAACAGAGCAACCAAAAACCCTAATATATGAAAATTCCCTTTCAATATACCAGTCTGCTACGTGGATCAAATCTTTCGCGGCTTTATCCGAAATCCAAGGGGGTGGTTGGTCAAAGATAGAAATATGCATGGGCACCACTACCCAATTGAAAATCTCGTATAGGAACTCCTTGGCTTTATCCTCCCAGAGAGTCGAATGGTATTCATGAAGAGGTTTTTCGTTGGTTGGAGTCCACCTCCAGCTCATTAATGGGAAAGGCATCAAGAATCACACAGCATCCATTATGTAAGACGACATAAAAAATGAGGATGCTCTCCCACTTGCCTTTTGCTCTGGGTATTTTGTGATCCGGCTAGCCAGACTATCAGACAAAAACTTAGCCCAATCGAACGTGAAACCCTCATCCACTGTGTGAATCAGCGGCACCCATGGGAGGAAGAAGTGAGCGCTATCCTCCTTCCCATACAGCCTATAGACCATCATTTCTACATACATGAATTGTGGCTCCAACGCTGAGATCGAATAGATTCCATTGGAGTCGGCCCTGAATTTTGTGGGGTGCGAATACCAATCTTTAATAAGGTTAGATAGGCTTTTCCCATACTGCTCGCATTCTTTATTTTTGAAGACTTCTAAGAATTTGGCATTGTGTGTGAATCTCGGTGTGGGAGACAATTTGTACATTTCTTGTATATGTTCTAGCCTGAAAGTCCCAACTGCCACCTTCTGCTCATTGAAAATTGTCCTGGTTGGGATGTCTACATGGTCTAGTGCCCATTTTATCATATCACAATATGGGAGGAGACGTGGCCTTGCTGCAATCTTGTGTATCTCAGATTGAGTGACAACTTTATATTTTATGGATATGTCCTCTTTCTCATTACCGTTGGAATCGTCCGAACAATTGATCAGCTCGTGTTGCAAGATGTCAGAGACTTGTATCCATGTTTTGACAGTATTGATGCTCCTAGGTGAAGTATCGGAGATAATATCTGAACCTTGACCCGAACTCTCACCATTAGTCTTGGGAATTTTCCTAGGAGCCATAATATAGAACCCCGTAATTCGGCCTCCTGTCACAGAAAGAGAAAATACAAACAGGGGTTACTTTGGCAAAATGGCTCTGCAGAAAACTAGAAAGAATTTCAAACGAACGACGGTAATCCTTTCGTTTTGAGCACTTAAATCCTAAACGATTTCTCGCTGACAGAACGTTCAAATCATTAAAGGAAATATTTTAGAGATAAAATCAGATCTTAGTATCCATCATTTCATAGGACCTTCTTATAAATGTCATAAATGTTTTGATGGCATGACTCAGGAAGAACGCAGAGAAGTTTAAAGATTTGTCTGTAGGCTGTACTGGTGTAAAAGTTGATTAAGGCATTAGTCAATCCGTCTTAGTCCATTTATTAAGTGATTTTAGTTCTTAATTTCTTTTTTCAGCGTTCGCAACTTCGGAATATTTCTACCCACAGTTTTGGACCATGAACCCCGGAGATCGTGAAACTACGATTTTGTGGATTAACGCTAATTACCTTTGGTTTTTAATTTATCAAGATTAAAAATGGATCTCGCAACCTCGGTTATCTGGGTTACAAGTATCACATCCCCGGAAGTCATGGCATGAGTAAAGTCTGAATCGCGAACTCGCGACGTGATTAAATTAAGTGATAATCCTTTGTTTAAAACTTTTAATTAATCGTGATTTGGGAATAACTTTCTAAACTTCACGAATTCGGGAGTCGGGATTACGAGGGGTGAGAATTCGATAACACTTTGTCGCAAGGAAACCCGAATCATGAAATTGCAATGGGCCTTATTAAAAGTTAAACACTTTTATCTTGCACTTAAGCGCGTTTAAAATGGGTTCTCAGGGTTTTGGAACTCGAGGCTTTAAGTAGGCTGGGAAAATAGCTCTTTATATATCGTGAACTGTCGATTTCTGAGAAACCAAAACAAGTCTCTTAAATAAAGATCATTGTTAAGAGGCAGCTCCATAGCTAATCTTTAGTCTTGAAAATTTTAGAAAAAGGGGGTTTTTCCAACAGAGGCTCCATCTAGGGATCTCGTCTCCCTACGGGACAAGAAGAAAAGTATACCATGTTCCTTTATTGGGCAAATGGAGTCATTAGTTTGCTTTTGCAAGACTTTTTTAGAAAGAGGATATAGAAGAAAAAGGAGGGTTTCATCCTTAACTCTGAAAGCCTTCGAGACTTCATCCCTTCCCTATATCAAAGTTGGTCCACCTAGTAGCTTCCCCTTCCCTAACACTGAACTTGTGTCTGCTTAGGATGACCAAAGAATCTTAAGGATTTAAACAGGTTTTGTTTATTTTGCTTGCATCAGTGTGAAGTAGTTTTGACATTTTTAAACAGGGATTCTTGTATGGACATGGGATGTAGATCTAGCTTCAAGTGAAAAATGGTCATAGATAACAATATGGTTCATGTATAATAGCCTTACGGATATCCTGGACATTGCTTCACTGCCAGCGAGCCTATTCAGTACCCCAGTGAAGTTATCTGGTTCCCTTTTATTGAATTTCCTTTCACCACTTCAACCTGTAACTTTGCATTTAAATGTTGAGATGAGGGCAATCATTTCATGAATTTCCTTTCATCATCTCTTTGGGACTGGATGGGGGCAATCAAATTTTTCGAATTTCCTTTCACCATCTATCTTATATTTTTCTTTTGACATGAAGTGGGGGCAATCAATTAGTATAAAGTATACCAGGGGTGATATCTGTGTATAATTTGCTATAGAGGTCTGTTAACTCATTTTGATTAATCTGGACCAATTTCCCCTTTGACCTTCCAAACATCTTAGTCCGCAGGAAACTTATCAGGAACTTTATTTCTGGGGGCCTTCTTTTGATGCAAAATTGATCATTAAAACTTGTTGAAATAACTAAGAGAATTAGGATTATCCCACGCATATCTTAGTTCAGTAGGATCCGAAGAGCTATCTCGGCAGCCTTCAAAACAATATTTTTCTAGCTTCGAGTGGTAAAGTGTAACTCCTTCTTCTTCTGTGGATGTCATAGGGAAACATCTAGTTCCAGGGGAGAAAGAAACGCAGAAAGGGGGGAAAGTGATGAGGAAAGCTCAGATTTTATAAGTACAGGCATTATACTTAGTTTCGACCTTGGGAACTTTTTCTTTGAGGCTACCTTACTTCTACAGTTTGTTTCAAATTTCTTCATCTTATTTGGGAGGAACTCCTTGGAAACCATCGTGAAAAAAGTTCTTTGGTGGGCACACCCGGCAAAAAACCACATTCGATGAAACATTATTGCACCTAGGTGATAATCATTCAAAAAATCTAGACAGTTTGGGCGATCATACGTTTGCCTTACCATTTTGATTTCATCTTAATAAACTTTCTTTTATCACCTGTTTTGGGTAGATTGATTTCCCGATGCATGCCCATCAGTTTTCTTCTTTTTGCTATTGGGGATGTAAGTCATAATCCTAAAACAAAACAACAGTGGGAGTATCAGGGTTTTAAGGTTTATATATTTTGAGGCATTGATTATTATATATCCTTATTTCTAAGAGATCACTGACCTGTTTTATTTGTGATGAAGGTAAAACTCAACCAAAGTTGTAAAAAGAAAATGAAAACACAAACCGATATATACAATGGAAACTGGGAAATCATTTATTGCATATAATGCTTCAGATAATGCCCGTTAACAAGGGCATTGAAGATTTTACCATCCAAATTTTCCAATAGAAATGAATTCTTCCCTTTAGACGCTGTGACTTTGAACAGTCCATAGCAGATATGGTCAAATTTACCATGTTTCGCAAAGTCTTCTCTCCTAGCATCCCATTTCAAAACCAAATCACCAAGGAGGAATTCCCTATATTTGGCCTTATGATCGAACAGTGCTTTCATGTTGTCTTGTTATTTCTACATCCTTTCATCCACCTCAGTCCTCTGTTATTGGACCTCAATTAGCTAATTTATTCTCCTTGTGACATGGTTTGGTTCTTCTTTCTCATCTTGCCGGAGCTTCATCACAGGGAGCACTAGATTTATAGGTAACACCACATCAGTCCCATATACCATTTGGAAAGGAGAAGTACCAATAGATTTATTCGTACCTATCTGATTTTCCCATAAAGCGCACTTCAAATGCACATGCCAAGATTTTTTGTTTTCGCTCAGCACCTTCTTAATTATGGTAATTAAACTTTTATTTGATGATTCGAATAACCCATTTCCTTGAGGGTAATATTCTGTGGAGTGACCCAATATTATGTTATATTTTTGGCAAAAGCTGACCATTTCCATAGACTTGAATGCTTGGTCATTATCTGTGACTATATTTCGGGGACAGCCGAATCTGGATAGTATGTTCTCTTCCAGGAAATCTATTACCATTGAATCGGTCACCTTTCTAGTCAGAATAGCCTCCGCCCATTTGGTGAAGTAGTCTGTAGCAGTCAGGATCCATTTATGTTGACCATTGGAATGTGGGTTGATTTCGCCTATAAAATCCAACCCCCATTGTTGAAAAGGGGTTTCAGCTTTCACCGAAACTAAAGGTAGTGCTGGGAGTTTCTGCTTGCCTACGAATAATTGGCAAGGGTTACAGGCTATGACTTTGGTGTTGACATCTGAGAATATTTTAGGCCAATAATATCCCGCTCTTAGGATTTTATAATCTGTTGCCCTCCATGTGTGATGTCCTCTGCATGCCCCTTTGTGAAATTCGTTTATGACCCTTTCTATTTCAAGTTCCACTAGACAAACCAGTAAGAAGCCTAATGGGTCCTTCCAATACAATTGACATTCGGATATACAGTACTTCACTGCGTGCAACTTCAATGTCCTGGCCTTAGATGGAGACAGATCACCGGGGCATTTCAGGTTCAATAGGTAGGACACTATGTCTTTATACCAGCCTGATGAGACAAACTTCTCCTCAATTTTGGTCACAGATATTTGGTCATTGAATGCATCTATGTACACATATCCTTCATATTTCTGCAGGTTATTTATCCCGAGTGCTATGAAATTTGATTCAGCTAAGAGCTTAGCCAAACCCTGTCCCTTTACCAATTTTTTCGGCTTCATCTCTAAATCGAATTCTTGAATTTTGGCAAGCCACCGACCCCTCTTCCCATCACTGTCAGGTTGTACCAATATGTCTTTTACAGAACTGGTGGGTACATATGAAATTACCTTGGAGTGTAACACGTAGGTTCTGAAATCCTTTAGCGCCTTTACCATAGCATATGCTTGTCTTTCCATTATATCATATCTCAATTATGTATCTCTAAGACTTTTACTGAAGAATGTTATCGGTTGCTCAAAACCTTCCTCATTTTTTTGGAGGAGTACCACCGCAATTGTGTGTTCAGATGCGAATGAGAAAATCAAAAACTCTTTCAGGTAATCAGGGCTTGCTAGTACAGGTGCTTCACTTATGACCTTTTTTATTTGGGAAAATGACGCTTTGGCTTCCGCTGTCCATTTAACTTCGTTGTTTTTCTTAATCATATATGTGATCAATTTCACGATTTCAGCAAAATTCGGAATAAACCTTCTCAAAAAATTTATTTTTCCTAAAAACGACTGAATTTCCTTAACGTTTCTAGGAATATTTATGGTGTCTATAGCTTCAACCGTTTTAGGGTCAATTTTAATTATGTCCCAAGACACAATATGGCCCAAGATTATACCTTCTTGCATCGCGAAATGAGACTTTTTTGGGTTTAAGGACAAACCAAATTTTCGGCACTTCTCGAATGTCTGTTGGAGGTGTATCAGATGGTCTTCGTCGAATTTAGAGAACATAGTCAGGTCATTGAGATAAATAACCATGAATTTGTCTCTTTCACCAACGAAGGCGATGTCAATAAGCTCATTGGAAGGTGTCATCTGCATTCATCAAACCAAAAGGCATTTTGTCATACATGAATGTACCCCAAGGCATGGTGAAAGTGGTTTTTTCCTTATCCTTTTCATTGACCTCAATCTGATTGTAACCCGAAAACCCATCGATCATCAACATTCTATTAGCACCAACTACCTTCTCTAAGATGTGATCCATCTTGGGTAGAGGATAATTGTCCCTGAGAGAGGATTTATTTAGGTTTTTGAAATCCATGCACAGTCTGATTTCCCCACTCTTTTTTCTAACCAGGACTAGGTTCGCCTCCTAGTCAGAGTACCTGAGAGGTACAATTATTTTTGCGTCTAAAAGATTTTTCACTTATTTTTCGACCACAGGCAATAAAATGGGGTTGATTTGTCTGAGCTTGTATCTAAAGGGTTTAACACCAGGTTTCAAAGGTATCTTGTGCTCGATCACAGAGGTGTCATATGTTCTGAGCTCATCGTAAGACCATGAAAAAACATCCTTATATCGCCCGAGTAAGTCTATATACTTTCTTTTCATCCCAGGAAGAAGGTACTTTGATAGTTTCACTATCCTAGGTTCTTTAGTAGTGCCCACATCACAATCTTGGACCTCCTTTGGTTGGGGCTGCAAGGTAGACCTTAGAGGCATGTCGTTTTTATCAAACAACCTTTACGGAGGTATCAGGCCCTTAGGGATCTGATTATTTTTTAACACTAGCATGCGATGATTTGCGATTTTTTCTTGGGACTCCTGAGGCTCCTCCCCTTCCTGCATAATTCAGGTATGATCAATTTGGTTTTCCCAGTCAATGTGATTTTCGGCGAAATCATCCACCATTTCCAGGAACTTTCTGATCTGTTCATCATCTTCGAATACCTGCCAGTGTTGTCTATTGTTTGGTATGGATGGTATGTGCCTCACCTCTATGTGGTATTTCAATTTGAATACAGTAGGGGGTGCGAAGGTCGAAGATGCTTTGGTCAATGAATTGGCTTGTTGGTTTTCTGCACATGGGATGAAATGAACATTTACTTATGAAAATAAATTTTCCATTAGATCCCAGGCACAATTTCTGTAGGACCTTAGTCTCGAGTGCTTGGCCTGGTACTGCCGATTTACCTGCTTCACAATCAGTTCTACATCTCCATAGACTTCTAGGTTCTTTATGTTTAGCTTCTTGGCAGCTTCTAGTCCCAATACTAGAGCTTCATATTCGCATATGTTACTTGTGTAGTTTATGTCCCACTGTAGCCTGTAAGAGAAGGGGATAACAAATTCATTTTCAGGTGCTATGAAAAACACTCCTGCACCTGCTCCTCCACACAATGAAGCACCATCAAAAAAAAAATTCCAAGTTCCAGTGCTATACACATTTTTATCTGTCTTTCAGTTTTATTTTCATCTATACAAATTTCTTCTGTATAATCATTTTCATTGTCGTCAAAAGACAAAATACAATTTCCCAGGTCTTGATCGGCAACATAAACAGGGTAATTGTTAGTATTTTGAGGATCGCTTACCGTATATGCCAACTGTGTTTCCCTGTATAACTGAGTGAACTTCCCGCCAAAAATAGGTATCGTGGCATAGGTCATGTCCAACTGAAGAGATCCTGAGCTTGGCCCCCAAAGATCTAGATAATAGCAAACCATACTTCGGGGGTATATCAGCGATAACTACATCCATTAGGACACTTTCCACCAAAATATGGGCGAGAGTGACTACTAAATCTTTGATCATGCCCATGCACTTAACTCTCCTTGAATCGAACGAGTAAAGATCTCCATAGGGTCTGGTGATTTCGAGGCCTAGTCTATCCATAATATATTTGGGCATTACGTTATGAGAGGCTCCAAAGTCCATCATGTAATTATGCAGCAGCCAATTGTGCACATTCAGGGTAATGTAGAAGGGGGCGACGGTATCTCTGGCACCTTCAAAATGTGGACCAAAAGTGATATTAGGTTTATCATCTTCCAAATTTATCACGTCAGACTGACTCTCTAAATCTGAAAAATTTATCATTTTGGTTATTTTCTTTTGGTACACAAGTTTCTTTTCCAACTCGACCAAAGGTATTGGTATCTTGATCTTATTTATCTCGTTTTCTAGGCAGAAACTTCCCGCAACTCTATCTGTTTCCTTGGTTGAAACTTTAGACTCTTTCTTTTCCAATTTATTTGTTTGCACTCTTTTATTTTCAGCGGTTCTGGTTTCTGGTGTCTACGTTTTAGATGTATTAGTTCTTCTCGCTTGGGTTTTATCCTCCTTTATGTTGGTATTCTGTGAGTCTTCCCCTTTGTTATTTCACATCTCAGTCTCTTTCTGGGCGATCTCGTATGTTTCACCTCTAGGAAAAATTTTCTTGGGTTGACTAGTCATCACAGGTTTTATTTTAGGCCTCATATTGTACTTTTGTTGGAGCTCGGCCATTATAGTATCGACCATCCCTTGATAAGTAGAATCATCATCATTGTTTATGTTATCATCTTCAATCAACGGTCATTCTGTGTTTAGAGACTTCTCATAATCTTCCTTAGTTAAATGAGGTTGCATACAGTCGTCGCCCAAATTGTTTACGTCTTCTTCTAAATCCTCAAACTCTTGTATATCATTTCCTCCAATAAAACTTTAATTTTTTAGAGGGGTTTGAATTTTTTGATCTTCATTTTTAATCTGTCTTTGTTGAATTTGAGGATTGGGGTTTCTCCTGAACTCTCTCTTAACAAATTGATCATCTTTGGATTGGTCTAACTCCATTATTGAGATTTTGTTTGATAGCTATTTTATTATCCTATCCATATCATCCATTTTGTCATCTGAGGACCTTCCAGATCCAGGGGAACCTGCTTGTTCTCTAAAACGTTTGGTCTCCCTGTTTCCCATTTTGATTTTCGTTTTTAATTTACCCAAAGCCATCAACTTTGACTCAATTTCCACAACGTCATCTTGCATTTGGGTTAAGTCAACATCTCTCCTTTCTCTTAACAGTAGAGAGAAATCGGGTTCGAAGGCTCCTGCAAAAGTTACTTTGGCTGTGAGTTGGGACAGTTTAACTTCGACCGGGATCTTGTTGTACAACTTGTTAAATCTCTGGATAAATTCCATAACAGATTCTCAACCTTTTTTCTTTAAAGACCCGAACTTAGTCAAATATTATAAATGATCCTTTCTTTCGCCCCATTGTCTAAGCAATAAGTCTTCTAGTGCATCGTAGGATAATATTGAACTTGGGGGTAGGCTCCGAAACCAAGTTCTTACCTATCCTTCAAAGGTTTGGACAAACAACCGGGAATACACATCCTCATGTTCGAGACCTAGAATATCTGTGAATTGATCAAAGAAGTTGATATGCTCGACTGCGGTTAGATCTCCTTTTCCTGTGAACTTGGGAAAGTTTTTCATATAGTTTTTTGGTAAATTATGGAGGGTTACTGGAAGGAACAAGGGGGTGTATCTAGCGGCTACCTTGGCGAAAATACTAGGGGGCAATTGTTGGCCTTGACCTCCTACTCCCCCTGCTCCTCCTCCGGCAGTGGCCATGGATAATCTAGGAGAGGAAATTGGTTCATTATAAAGAGGGTTGGCGAAGATGTATAGTGACTCTCTAGCTTCCCCAGGGTGGAGGGGGAAAAATTTAGGGAACTCTTTATCAAGGGAGGTGAAAGTTTAGAAAGGGGGAAAGGGTATATGGGGACTCGATTCCTCTGATTTGCAGGATACGTAAATGGGAGAACCCATCGATGTTGAATCCGAGTGTGTTGTACTTTCTTCAAGGCCTTGAGTGACAGAGAAGTTTATATCAAGAGTCGATGGGATATTAATAGGGATGAGATTTACAACATACGTCTCACCCCTACTAACGTAAGAGGTAGTCGGAGAGGTTTCGGTCTTAATCTCGGGTAGGATTAACTCAGGGTTTAGGGTCTCACATTCGACAATACTGTCCGATGTTTTTCCAAGAGAAATTTCTCGCAAGGATGAAGGTTCAAGAGGCATCTTAGCTTTGGACTGGGTAGACTTGGGTTGGTAAACAATAGTGGTTTGTTTGAAAAGACCCCTTGGTTTTAGTATTTTTTCAGGATCAAAAACTGGCACGGTTTGTTTAGCATTTGGGTTTTGTCTGGTGTTCCTTTGAATGGATGCCATCTTACTTAAAAGTGGAGTTGCCAAGTGAATGATAAAGGTTTAGCCTTAGGAAGGTGTTCTCTCTTTATTCACTATCAAAAAATAAAACTTGGAAATTTTGTTCTCTCAGGGGAAAGTGACTATGATTCTCCGATCCCCAACAATGGCGCCAGAAAGATGTTGTTCCAAAGTCTATACTTAAGGCTACGAAGTATAGAGTCTAGGCATACAGAAGAGGGTAAAAGATATGGAAAGGAGCAAACAACTGGAAGAGGAACTATGGTTGTTTTCTAAGTTGTCTATGTCTAACTTCCACTTGTTCTTGAATGGTTATGTCACGCTCAATGGCTGCCCACGAACGTTCGAGTTTGACCCGGGTGGCTACAATTCTTAGGATAGTATCAAAGAGGTTTAAGGCAATGTTGGTTTGGTCTGAGAGGTAGAGTTCTATGTGAGGTTGCCTTGCAATAGGGACAGTCATTTAAGGGACAAAAATTTAAGAGATTGTTGCTTTAAAGTTGTTGATTCAATTTTAGATTATATGAGAAAAAATATTGTGAAACCAATTAATAGTTTAACAAAATCGAAGGTCATTTTCTGTAACTGAGTTAAAATTTGAAACCAAGTATGAAACAAAAGAAAACATAGAGCTGTCAGACAATGTGAGGCATCAATTCCATAGGAATCTCATGCTGTAACAGAAGAAGAAAAAGAAAAGAAACACTTTAATGAAGCATAAAATATAGAGATCTAAGTAATCCACAGGTCTTGTAACTACTAATAGTCGATACATAGGAAAAGATGTAAATAATTAGATAACTAAAACATGATCGCCACAGTAGAGGTTGTACTAAATTGCAGTTAAATCATTCATCAAAGATATATATAAAAATGACATGAAGTATGAAATAACAGAGGAAAGCACATAACTCAATCTTGACGGAATATGGAGTCTTCAATTCGCTTTGTATTAATCCTGGCAAACGAAAATTTCTCTATTACAATTTGCCAAAAGAAAAATCCCTTCCTTGCATAATCAAAGATGTATTTAGACCAACATGTGGCGTTACAATTCAATTATTCAAAGAACGAGAGTTACGAGCTAAGCATGTGGAATGCTTCACTTGTTGTCCCTATCTTTTTCTACATGCCTTTCACCTCTCCATGTCGCCTGGCATCCAAAACTTTGAAAATACGTGTAATTACATTATTTGCTTCCTAAAGCTTTTCCTTGCCCATGCTCAATACATTTAAGACATGTCTCTACCAACTAGGCAATAGACTTGGAGGGCTCGACTTGATCATTTGCCTCAAATAAGTAATGCTTCTTGTCCAGTTGTGGGATCCTCCCTCCCACCTATCGATCTTCTGTCATGATGGATAGTAATAGTAAATTCGTCTTAATTAGCCATTTGTCAATCTGAGTAATGTCGAATTGACTTACTTGAGAGAGCTCGGCTTGATCCCTTTCCATACTTTCTTTGATATCTAACATATGCTTAGCTATGTTGATTTTCCCTAACGTTCCAGCGCTAGCTTCTCTATCGAGCTCTAACAAATTTTTGTTTATTGAACCAAATATTTCTTCACAGGAATCCCTTACCTCTTTGGCCCTTTTCTTGTTTTCGGATATATCATGTTCCCAGGCTGTCAACAAGATATTCCCCCTAGTATGTTCCTTAATCGACAATCTGGAAGCGATGGCTACCTCTTCCTTTGCTGCGGATGTCACAGCTTCTTTGAATGTACTTCGGGCTACCCGGGCTTCCCCTTCTCTTAAAGTGACTTCGTCCAGAGCTTGGTCTACTAGTTGAACATGATCCTGGATGATTTCTATTTTGGCAAGAAAACTCTGTTGAGCCATTTCTATTCTCCCTCAGATCTCCATGGACTGGGTTTGGAATATCATCATGTCTATGACCTGGCTTTCGGCGAGATCCAACTCAGTCTACATTTGGTTTATCAATTCCTCCTATCACTCAGCCTGTGTTTGGCTCTCTTCGACTGACTATTGCATTCACTCAAGATTAGTCTTGAGTTGCTCGATTTCCTGTCAGTCGACCTCTCTAGCTCTCTTTATATGCCTCGTTTCAGGAATTCATCTCTAATTTTGATAGACGAATCTGCAACTTGATGATCAACTGATCCTTGTGTTTCAATCGGCTCCTTAGGGTCCCAACTGAGTATTGGATTACGGTGGCATAGGCCCCCAACATTCCCGCTATCTCGTCAGTGAACTCTTCTTCTTCTAAATATTTGTCGTCTATCAATATTTTGAATTTTTTGGCCACTACGGCTGCCTGGTGATGCGTTTCCCATTTCACTATGGCCCTCCTTTTCTTGCTGAAGAAAAACTCACTAGGGGGGAACTCTTCAGCGGTGATAGGCGTCAGGTCTTCTATAGATATCGCTCCAGCATCAGGGTCCCCTCTGGAAAACTGTAGGGGTGTGACAGATGGGATGGGACTGCCAATTTTTGAGGATTTATTTGGTGTGAGCAACAGTGGGTCTCCTACCTACTTTGTGGGATTCTTGACTCTAACCTCGGTCTATGTGTCTGGATTATCTACCCTGGGGATCTTTCTTCGTGGCTTGGGCCTTCAGATTCTTGTTTGAGGACCTTATTTTTCTCTGTGTTCCCTTGAGCTTCTTGTTCATCTAGGCATGTGCCTGTCGGGCCCTCAGCTTCTGCTTGTTGAGACCTCGGGGGTTTTGAGATTGTACCTTGCAAAAATTTGGGGAGCCCGCTCCTCCGGTGCTCCTAGAACTTATAAAAATCGAACATGTCTCCGAAATGGAGGGCTCGAACCCAGTTTAGAACTTCTAAGTTTTTACCCCTCGGAAAACTTCGTCATGGGGGGAGACTTCGTGCCCGTATCTTTTCAGACCGCAACTTGCTAGGTGGTTTCCCACAATCTTATGCAGGTCATGCTTCTTAAACTCGATGCCCACTAGTCTCATCTCGCTCAGGGTTGCGGGCTCTACTTTAGCATGGCAAAAATATAATAAAGAATAGGTGCCAATGTGTATGGGAAAAGGTGGCCATACCTTCTTCTGAACTCCCTTGAGTTCCTTTCTTATCCCATCGAGCATTGTTTGCCTGGAAATCTCGTGACACACTAGCTTATCTGGTAAAAATAGAGGTAGGGAATATTGTGGAACAGAGCAACCAAAAACCCTAATATATGAAAAATCCCTTTCAATATACCAGTCTTCTACACGGCTTAAATATTATGTGGATTTATCCGAAATTTGGGGGGGTGGTTGGCCGAATATAGAAATATGCATGGGCACCACTACCCAATTGAAAATCTCGTATATCAACTCCTTGGCTTTATCCTCCTAGAGATTTGAATGGTATTCATGAATAGGTTGTTCATTGGTTGGAGTCCAACTCCAGCTCATTAATGGGAAAGGCATCAAGAAGCACACAACATCCATTATGTAAGCTGACATAAAAAATGAGGACGCTCTCCCACTTGCCTTTTGCTCTCGGTATTCTGTGATCCAACTATCCAGACTATCAAACAGAAACTTGGTCCAATTGAACATGAAACCCTCGGCCACTATGTGAATCAGTGGCACCCATGGGAGGAAGAAGTGAGCGGTATCCTCCTTCCCATACAGCCTACAGACCATCATTGCTACATACATGAATTGTGGCTCCAATGTTGAGATCAAATAGATTCCATTGGAGTTAGCCCTGAATCTCGCGGGGTGCGAATACCAATCTTTAATAAGGTCAGATAGGCTTTTCCCATACTGCTCGCATTCTTTCTTTTTGCATACTTCTAAGAATTCGGCGTTGTGTGTGAATCTTGGCATGGGAGACAATTTGTACATTTTGTGTATATGTTATGGCCTGAAAATCCCAACCACCACCTTCTGCTCATTGAAAATTGTCCTGGTTGGGATGTCTGCATGGTCCAGTGCCCATTTTATCATATCACAATACGGGAGGAGACGTGGCCTTGCTGCAATCTTGTGTATCTCAGATTGAGTGACAACTTTATATTTTATGGATGTGTCCTCTTTCTCATTACCATTGGAATCGTCCGAACAATTGATCAGCTTGCGTTGTAGGACATCAGAGACTTGTGTACATGTTTTGGCAGTGTTGATGCTCCTGGGTGAAGTATCGGAGATAATATCTGAACCTTGACCCAAACTCTCACCCGTAGTCTTGGGAGTTTTCCTCGGAGCCATAATATAGAACCCTATAATTGATCCTCCTGTCATAGAAAGAGAAAATACAAACAAGGGTTACTTTGGCAAAATGGCTCTGCAAAAAACTAGAAAGAATTTCAAACCAATGACGATAATCCTTTTGTTTTGAGCACTTAAATACTATACGAGTTCTCACTGACAAAACATTCAAATCATTAAAGGAAATATTTTAGAGATAAAATCAGATCTTAGTATCAATCACTTCACAGGACCTTCTTATAAATGTCATAAATGTTTTGATGGCGTGACTCGGGAAGAACACAGAGACGTTTAAAGATTTGTCTGTGGGTTGTACCGTCATAAAAGTTGATTAAAGTGTTAGTCAATCCGGCTTAGTCCATTTATTAAGTGATTTTAGTTCTTAATTGCTTTTTTCGGCGTTCGCAACTTCGAAATATTTCTACCCTCAGTTTTGGACCATGAACCTCGGAGATCGTGAAACTACGATTTGGCAGATTAATGCTAATTACCTTTGTTTTTTAATTTATCAAGATTAAAAATGGATTTCGCGACCTCAGGTATCGGGGTTACTAGTATCATATCCCCAAAATTCATGGCATAAGTAAAGTCTGAATCGCGAACTCACGACGTGATTAGCTTAAGTGATAATCCTTTGTTTAAAACTTTTAATTAATCATTATTTGGGAATAACTTTCTAAACTTCGCGAATTCGGGAGTCGGGATTACGAGGGGTGAGAATTCGATAACACTTTGTCGCAAGGAAACCCAAATCGCGAAATTGCGATGGGCCTTATTAAAATTTAAACACTTTTAGCTTTCACTCAAGCATGTTTAAAATGGGTTCTTGGGGTTTCAGAACTCAGGGCTTTAAGTAGGCTGGGAAAATATCTCTTTATATATCGCGAACTGTCGATTTCTGAGAAACCAAAACAAGTCTCTTAAATAAATATCATTTTTAAGAGGCGGCTCCATAGCTAATCTTTAGTCTTGAAAATTTTAGAAAAAGGGGGTTGTTCCAACATGTACTTCAAAATTTTCACCATCAATAATTTCTCCTGATGAATTCATCCAGAGCATATGTGGATTTCGTATAACACTCAATGCTAGATTGACAGGGAGGTAGAAATATTCTAAGGATTCTGAAACAATTCGAAATCCCTCCAAAGAATGTGTACTTCCAACTTCAGAAGCTACTTCGTTATTGACTACTCCCTCAGGAGAGCCTTCAGGTGAGTTAGGAGGAAAAGTTTGGTATCCTTTAGATCTTCTGAGGGTAGCTCTTGCATCCTACATGAGTGGCGAAGGCCGATGTTTCTTGAGCCAGTAGAGAATGAATAAAATCTATGGCCGACTAGAGGAAACAAACAACACTCACTAATAAAATCTAAGAATCAATACAAGCAAATAAACCTTCTTATTTCGAAGTCACTAGTTGGTGATGAAATCAGACGTCGTGAAGTCAAGACAATAAGGGGTTTGGATAAGCGGGTGGAAAAGTTACGTTGACGACCTTCTTAACGGACTTACACCTTGGTGCAAGCTCCCACACATAATCGTGAATGTACCCTCCAAGGATCCCGAGTGAGTTTGGCCAACGTCGATTCCAGGTACCGTGAAGACTTTCCCCTCCACAATCACCTCGTGTAAATACCCTAAAGAGATAGGCTACTAAGGTTACCAACTACAACATTAATGCCTGGGGAAATAGTCGACAGTTCGATCCACGTGCAAAGTCAAGGTATCTAGCCTGAAATAAACTCGAAAGGCTTCCACTCATAATTGTGGGTATATCTTCAAGCGACCCCCATAATGCACACAATCTCTACACCAAGACCAACAAAGAAGTGTGAGTAACTCTGCTAGTCTTAATGCGACCTCAGGTTTGACCCTTGTGTGAGAAGGGCTTCCCAGGACAAAATGTAGCAATTGGATTTGAACTCTCCCTATCACAAGATGCTATTGTGTGTTTTGATGCTTTGGGGAGTGTACCTCACAACCTATTCCAAAGTGTTATCCTAGCTAATGTTGGTGAAAATATCCCTAGAAAATAAAAGTTACTAATAAATTTTAAATTTATGTTGTGTTTTAGAGGTTGTTTCTTACTTAAAAAGGGAGATGGAAGTGAAATTGTTGGTGTTGTCACATTGACCCAATAAAATGAAAAAAGAGATGAATGTGCAATTTTCAATTCAATGAACTCTAGTTATAGTATGGAGAAGGTATTTCTTTCGAAGTACAGCAAGCTACAAATTGCGATTTCTCAATTTTGAATGAAGACACTTCCAAACAATCATGAACTAAAAAATTTCCAATTTCTCTTTACAAATATTTCAAAAGTAAAAATTTTTGTATAAGGGATTACCTAAAAAGAATAAATGAATTCAATTCTTCCTTTCCAAGACAAAATCAGAGATGTGATAATGGAAGGAAAACGTAATCCAGGAAAATCAAGACATTCTCAACACAATTCCCAAATCAAATTCATAATGTAGACAAAAACGAAAAAGACAAGAAAAACTCTTGACATAAGCAAGAAAAATTTTCTCTTAATCAACAACCAATCTAACAAACAAAATGAATCCAAAACTTAGAACAAACCAAAGACCCTTTGTCAAAAAAGCATTGAGATCAGGATCTGAGATTATATCCTTGTGACAATGAGCAAAAGTAAAAAACTTGTGAAATGAAAAGAGACTTTCAATCACTGAAAACCAATCACAAGAAAGACTTAAACTTAGAAATCAATCAATCATGGGCATAGGAAGTTCACCCCATGATACTAAGGAAAATCTAGGTGGTAAAAGACAAAATGACTCACTCCATCAAAACCTACAAGATTCGTCGCAGGCTGGATATGGGAAACAATGCGACCAGCAAGGGTCATCATAGGCTACTGGCAAAGCATGGTGCAACGTTGTCACACTGGATTGGATAAGAAGAGAGCGACGTCTCAGGGTCTTCGTAGGATGCCAATAAGGTACAGTGTGACGATCTCTGTAAATTTGAAAATTTTGGAGGAAAGACAAAAAGTCCAAAGGAACTTCTAAACCCAGGGAGTCTGAATGGATCACCCACAAACTTAGAGAATGAAATTTATCAGAAGAAGGTAAGCTAAAGTAAAATGGGAAGAAAAAAATCAAAAGGAGGTCATTTCCCCAGTAGAGTCATCAATTTTGTTATGGGACTTATCGGTAAATGCGGACAAAAACAAATCTCTCTAGATCCACCTAGATCTAGAACAAAACATAACAGAACATGATGATTTCCCTAAGCTCTAATCATTGAGTTTACTATCTAGCAAGAGATGGGAAACATATTGTTTAAATATCGCTTCCTCTTGTCATTTTCGTCCTAGCTCCACTATAGTTCTCCTGTGATATTGGATCTGGAAGGGAACATAAGCCAACCAAAGTGAAAGCGTTAATATACTCAACAAGAACCTATGTATGTGATCAAGGAATCATACAATAAAATGAGATGAGTTTTATGGGAAGGAAACATATCATTGTATTATATAATAATGAAAGTGGAGATTACAACCAAAGACTTGATGTTGCAAGGTCCCCTTCTAATGACCCTTTCCTCCAACACACACACTTGCTCCAATCTTGAATGAAGAAGATCCACAATGACTTGATGAATTGAAATGAGGCTCTCAAGAATGATCCAATGCAGAACTCTCCATGAAATCTTAGCTTATTCAACCTTCATTAACCTTACTTTCTTGCTTAACCTTTTCCATGAGAAATCCCTCTTTATATAGGGGAAAGAGATATGGTTAAAGATATTAGGATGATCCCACCAAATCAAGGAAGTGAGTAGGATCCCAACCATATGGATTCCACCTCATCTTCTAGAAGATCATCTTCTAGAACTTTCATGAAGCTTGACTTTTTCCTAGCCTTTTGACATCATCGCATCCTAGCTATAGAGAAGCCTGCAAAAACTTCGCAAACTAGTTTTAGGTCAGAGTGCGATGATCATGCATCATCGCATCCTACTTATGGTGCAGCCTGCGACGACCTTCCTTAATAGGGTTTTTCAGAAAAGAAAGCCAGTCACTCTCCTCATGAAGAAAGGCTCCTTTTGAGAACATGAACACACGTTGTCAATGGAAAACTAAGATGACCAAAATAATGTTTAACAATAATCACCACAAATATTGAATACACAATAGATCCAAAAATAAATATAGAAGAAACCACACTTTTATTATAAGAAAACCCTTGAGGTAGGGCAACACCATACAATGGATACTATTATGGAAGGGATCCTCTCTTTTTCACTTGCCTCTTCGAGGGGGATCACTCCTAATGAGCTTCAGCTCCAAATAAAATAATTCTCTTCATATCTCATTACATTGCATGAACCCCTTTATATAGTGCAACCAACCACCTAAGAACATTTTAGAGGAGGAACCTTCTAGAAGCAGAAGTCCTCTTACATTTATTATATCTAACTAACTACCATAATGGGCCTTATTTAATACTATAGTGGACCTAGTCCACCTTACATTGAATGGCATCCACTATGGGCCCTCCAGGCCCCCCACTATTATAAGAAAACCCTTGAGGTAGGGAAACACCATACAATTGATCTTATTATGGAAGGGATACTCTCATGTTCACTTGCCTCTTCAAGGGGGAAACCTCCTAATGATATTCAGCTCCAAATACAATACTTCTCTTCATATCTCATTACATTGCATGAACCCCTTTATATAGTGCAACCAACCACCTAAGAACATTGTAGAGGAGGAATCTTCTAGAAGCAGAAGTCGTCATACATTTATTATATCTAACTAACTACCATAATGGGCCTTATTTAATACTATAGTGGACCTAGTCCAACTTACATTGAATGGCCTCCACTATGGGCCCTCCAGGCCCCCCACTATTATAAGAAAACCCTTGAGGTAGGGAAACACCATATAATTGATCCTATTATGGAAGGGATCCTCTCATGTTCACTTGCCTCTTCGAGGGGGAAACCTCCTAATGAGCTTCAGCTCCAAATACAATACTTATCTTCATATCTCATCACATCGCATGAACCCCTTTATATAGTGCAACCAACCACCTAAGAACATTCTAGAGGAGGAACCTTTTAGAAGAAGAAGTCCTCTTACATTTATTATATCTAACTAACTACCATAATGGGCCTTATTTAATACTATAGTGTACCTAGTCCACCTTACATTGAATGGCCTCCACTATGGGCCCTCTGGGCCCCCCACTACCTCTCTAGCTACCTGAAATGGATATTTACCTATATATCTATTCACTGAACTATTGTAGGAATATTCTTCTTGAGGTAAAGCCCAATCCCAATGCTTGGTATTCTCTCCAACAATGCTTCGTAACAGTTTTTCCAAACTTTGATTTACTATCTCAGTTTTCCCATCTGTTTGGGGATGGTAGACACTGCTAAATTGTGATATAGTCCCCATTTTCTTCCATAAATTCCTCCAAAAATGAACCAATAACCGAGTATCTCTATCATAGGTAATAGTTTTTGGAACCCTGTGCAATCTAACAATTTACGAAAAAAAAAGACAATTTTGTCACGCTTGATGCATCATTAGTTTTCTTGCAAGCAATGAAATGATCCATTTCAGAGAACCTATAAACAAACACAAAAATAGAACTATTACCTTGTTGTGTGTTTGGGAGCCCCAACACAAAGTCTATGCTCAGATCTGTCCATGGCACTATGGGCACTAGTAATGGTATATACAACCTTGTATTATGTGAGTGTCCTTCGGCCATTTGAAAAATCCCACATCATGCCACATACACAGTTATATCATTTTTCAACTTCATCCAGTAATACTTATCTTCGATTAAGGCTAGCATCTTATCCTTTCCCAAATGTCCTACCAAACCACTACTGTGAAGTTCTCTGATAATATTTTTTCTCATAGAACCAATTGGAATGCATAGTTTTTTCCCTTTGAAGAGGTAGCCATCTTGCATAAAATATTCACCCTGAGTAAGATCCATATTCCTAGAAGCTATCTTATTCAATTGTTCCACAATATCCCAAAAATTGTTATCATATGCATAGAGATCCTTTATTGCAACAAACTCAATTACTTGATTTTCCATGGTTGTCAAAAGAACAATGCACCGACTCAAAGTATTTACAACTTGATTCGGCTATCCTAATTTGTGCTTCAAAACAAAGGTGCAACCTTGTAAGAAAGAGACCCATTTTGCATGTCTATTATTCAATTTCTTTTGGGTGTTTACATATTTTAATGCAATGTGATCAGTAAATAACACAAACTCCTTAGGCACTAAATAATGCCTCCAATGTCGCAATGCTTGCACAACTGCATAAACTTCTACATCATATGTGGAGTAGTTCTTTCTTACCACATCCAAAATTTCACTAAAAAATGCAATTGGTCTACCTACTTGGCGAAGTACAACTCCAATGCCTACATGTGAAGCATGATAGTCTACCTCAAACACTTTATCAAAATCTGGTAAGGCTAATATAGGTTCCTCGGCTACCTTCTTCTTTAAAAACTTAAAACTTTCCTCAGCTTCATTGGTCCACATGAATGTCTTTCCTTTGGTGCAATTTGTTATGGGTTCTACAATACTGCTAAAATTTCGAATAATGTTTTAGTAAAATGTGGCCAGTCCATGAAAACTTCTTAACTTTGTTATGCTTCGAGGACGAGTCCACTCCAAAATTTATTTGACCTTCTCTGAATCCATCTTGACTCCTTATTTTGAGATGAAAAAACCCAGAAATACCAAACTTTCTTGCATGAGCCTACACTTCTTTATGTTTTCAAAAAGTCGATGTTTTCTCAACACATCCAATATAATTTTTAAATTTTGCAAGTGATCTTCTTTGTTGTTACTAAAAAATAGGATGTCATAAAAATAAATGAAAACAAACTTATCAATATAAGGTCAAAGCACAATATTCATCAACCACATGAAAGTACTAGGTGCATTGTACATAACAAATGGAATCATCATCCATTCATATAGTCCATCCCTGGTCTTGAAGGTAGTTTTCCATTCATCCCCTTCGTGAATCCAGATCTGGTGGTATCCACTTCGCAGATCAACTTTACTAAAATATTTAGCCTTGGCTAGCACATCCATCATGTCATCCAAGCGTGGTATAGGAAACCGATATTTATGGAAATTTTATTGATTGCTCATCTATCTATGCACATCCTCCATGTATTATTTTTTTTGGAGTCAACAATGTTGATACAACACAGGGACTCATGCCTTCTCTTACCACACATTTCTTTATAAGTTCTATTACTTTTCGATTGAGCTATGCATGTTGTGTAGGACTCATCCTATAGGATGCATGATTAGGTAAAGATGATCATGGGGTCAGATCAATGTGACGTTGAATATCCCTCTTTGGTGGAAGACTTTCAGGTAGTTCATTAGGGATAACATAAACATATTCTTCTAGTACCTTGGCCACTTCAACATGGATTTTAATGTCTTCCCTATATCCTTTTTGCACTGTTAATGCATAGAAGAATCATATTTCCTTTGTTTCCTTAACAAGCTCTCTTTTCGACAACATATTTTCAACTTTCCCTTTATCCTTAATGGGAAATAACATGACTTTAGATCCATCCGTACAAAAGGTGTAGGTATTCTTTTCTCCATCATGCATGAATTTTCTATCATATTGCCAAGGCCTCCCCAATAACATGTGGCATGCACCTATCTGAATGAAATCACACCATACTTCGTCTGTATAGGTCTTACCGATGGAAACCCTGATCAAACATTTTTTATTAATGGTGACTTCATCCCCCTTTTTGAACCATGCAATTCGATAAGGATAGGGATGTGTTTCATAGACTAATTTCAACTTATCTACTATCTCATTGGAAACCATATTCTCACAACTGCCACTATCAACAATAACTTGACATACCTTTCCCCCGAAAGTGCATCTGGTTCAAAAATTATTTGTCCAAAGCCAAGAATATTCATTGTCACTAATCTACCTTTGCTCCTTTTTTGGGAATCATCATTGACCTCTATATCATGATATTCTCCCCCATATAATGTGAGACTTCAAATTCAACTCCTCCTTCCTCATTTTTAGCTTGGACCAATTTTAAACTAGGTTGTTGTCCTTGCTTCATCTCTTGCATGTTATAATTTGGGCATTCAAATGCTCGATGACCCTCTACACCACACATAAAGCACACATAAGGTCCTCCTCTACCACCATCGTAACCTCTACCCCTCTGAAATCATCTTCATCATGGTTGCTTCAGGTTACCTTGTTGAGAATCTTCTGCTTTCCCAACTCCTTGGGATGATTCACCTCTTCCATAATTAAAAACCACCCTGTGAGGCGGATGATGTACCCCTCCTTTCTCCTCTATTCCTTTGAGAAAATTATTGGTTTTGTTTTTCCTCGGACTTTAAGGATAATTGGTATGCTTCTTCCATGTTGTGAACCCTATGCATGTTCAACTCATCTTGAATAGAAAATTTTAAACAATTCACATACCTTGCAATCAATTGCTCATCAGTTTCTTGGTGATCCACATGAATGGACAACTGATAAAACTCATTTGTGAGTTCCTCCATTGTGGACATGTTTTTCTTCAAGTTCTTAAATCTATGAAAAAGGGATTCGACGTAGTCTAAAGGGAAAAAAAAAATCTTGTAATTTTTTTTCCATCTTATTCCAGGTCCTAATTTTTTCTTTTCCTTTTTTTTCTATCTCTCTGCACATGATCCCACCAGATCATGGTGTGACCCTTCAACTTGGTGCATGAAAATTTCATCTTCTTTTCCTCTGTCATAGGATTCCATTCAAAAAAAAATTCCATGGCGTTCAACCAATCTATTAACTCCTCTGGTTTAAGACTCCCTGCATATTCTGAAACTTCCATTTTGATCCCATCATTTCTCCCTTCTAACCCTGAGCATCCTTTCTTCAAAATTCATGTGCTCTAATTTTTTTTATTTATGTTCTATATGTTGATATACATCTCCTTGGTTTGTCTCCTCATCAAACACTTATCTTTGTATTATTCTTTGAATAGCCAACACATTTGTAATATCTTCTACTTACCTTTGGAGGTTTTCCATATATCTATGCATCTGAGCAAAACATTTTCTTCCTCTTCCTCTCCCAACCATCTTCTTTCTCCAATACCAGATGATGTATCCAATAAACTCTTATTCATTCATGAGATATAAAAACCATGCAAACACACGAGAATGGAAAATAACTATCTTTTATTCCTTCTCCATCCTAACTCTTACAATGGAAGTTCAACCCCTTATAACTACCATCTGAGATTTTTGAAAACAAGTAATTTTAGAAAATTATCACATGAATCTAAAACTAACCAATAACTAAAAGCTAACTAGAGGGACACTATTTGTCAACTCTGTTTTCTAATTAGGTGCATAAACTAAGACATAATTGATAATTACTAATTTAAATATTCCCGCAAAAACACTAAAATCCAAATTTGAGGTCTTATATGAAGGAATTTGGCCCCAGAAAAGCATCGAAATGATGATCAATCTGAGGGATCAGATCAACACAACAGTGATCTCTTCGAGGCGCAACTTCCTATAAATTTTTTAGCTCAAACGGATCACTGAGTCAAAATTTATGACCCTCGGAAATCTCTGCATCAAAGGGGGTACACTTCCTTGTGTTTTGTAGATTACGGGGAAGATAGATTGATGGTTGGAATAGTTGTGGGAGATGTGAATTTGTGAAAATAGAAAGTATTTCGCTATGAAAATATTTGCTTGTAATTATGAAATTATGTATGGTAATGTGCACTGAGGAAAATCCAGTTTGTGGGGGGGGGGGGAATGTAACATCCATGTTTTAATCCCCATCTTTCTGATGTATATATTTTATAAAAATATAAGACCATGGGCCAAGCAATGTAATATGTAAACTTTGTAAGTTATAAAGATAAATAAATATAACGCTGCTACAAGTGGACATGGACAAAGTAAGGAGGGTCTAATTATCCACAAGAGGGGGAAGGGTCCAAGGGTCTAAGGGGTCCAAGAAAGGAATAATCATAGATATTGATCTCAACTCACCTTGTCTAGATTCACCTTGTGTTATGAACCTTGTATTTCCTTTGGAGTGTTTCCAAAGCTAATCATTGAATGCTTTTAAGAGGGTGGGTGTGAGAAGTCACATTAGTAAGTTATTGTGAGCATGGGGCTAAGTATAATATCCTTGGGAGGAGTGTGACTCAAGATTTCTTTATTGGTGTGAGATCACATATGTTGTTGTGTCATTCAACTCTTCACATGTTTTATTTGCTTTTCCTTCATGTAGTTCTCCATTCCTAGATTAATTTCATTTCAGTCATAGGTTGTAGCAATTCAATTCCAAGTTGTGTGTTTCAATTTCCTGCATTAGATTAATGATTCAATTCAGTTATAGATTAAACATTAGATTAGATTAGTCTCACTTCAGTCCTACATATACTTTGTGTGTGCTTCGTAAGTTTACGAACCTCAGATTGATAAATTAGATAGTTGGGCAAGTACTACAATGCAATTAATTCAACATTAGTTTGGCCCAATATAACGGTTGTCATTACCTTGTTACGATTATTGTTCCCTTGACAGGAAGTGTCGTTCATTTGAATATAACCATTGCCGTTCCCTTTACGATTGTTGTTCCCTTGACAGGAAGTGTCGTTCATTTGAATATAACAATTGTGGTTCCCTTTACAATTGTTGTTCCTTTACAAGTGTTGCATCTATGGAGGATGAGGTATTGAAAACGGAAGGTAAGAACCTACGTAGGCAACAACTAAAATGTGTGTGTTAGCGCCTACCTTCGGTTGATGCATAGAGGTTGTTTTTAGGACATATGAGCCCAACACCAATCACAATGGATCCCTAGAGGGAAGAGAGAATTACTGAGGGACTGTGAGTAGTGGCGGGGGATCCCCTTCCTTGGTTTTTTCGAGTCATGGGGAAGAGAGATGGGTGGATTGGGATAGCTATAGGAAAATAATCCTTCATGGGAAGTGTTGGGATGGTGAGGGACACCCTATTTTGTGGATACATAACCCTAGTTTGGGGGTGACCTACTACTGAGATCTAGAGAAACAGATCTATGGTTGGGAGGAACGTCTGTCCCCTGTAGTTGATTGCATCATTGTTACTTAAACATAAGTGTTAATCTATGTGTTTATTCATGTTCTTATATTTAATTGGTTTTCATAAGAACTCTGAATTCAGTATTTGTATGTTGTTATGAGTTATTTTTTAGATTCTATTCGTTGTTTTTGTAAGTGTCATTAGATGCATGATTCGTGGGCATGTTGCAATGTATATTTCCTTTTATTTTGGTATCAAGGAAGAAATTTTATGGTAGCGCCTCATACAAGGTTCTAGGTGTGTTATAGAATTGTTATAGAGTGTTTATGTAGTGATGCACCTCGACTAGGGAGCCAGGGTGCGTTACACCCTGGTTGTGTCCCATTACTACCAAATCGACTAACATATGGATTAAAAATGCAGAAATAGACACAACATGGCACACATGCATGCTATTATCATTGATTAATAAAAAAATGAATGCAAATGGTTTAAATATATAAAAAAAAATCAATTAAACACACACAACAATATTTATATATACAAAATATAGAGTAAATTCAATGTTCAATCATAGCATTAAAACTATAAATGACCCGGTGATTAAAAAAATTGTCTTTTAAAATGTTTTATACAATTGATTGCAAATGAAGGGCATTCATCTCAACCATAATCTTTGTTGCACCAATTATCTCTGCAACAATCCACCCCTAAGTTGGGGTTGTGAGTCCACAAGGATGGATAGGATCCTATGGGTGTCTATAGTCCATTGTAATAGCTCCAAGCTTACTAAAAACACAATGATGAATCCTACAAAAATTCCAACCACCCATCTCTCTTCCCCATTAGTGTGGACAACCCAAGGGATGACATTTGTTTTTTTTCACTATAGTCCCTCATACAATCTCCATCCCCTCCAGGGCTCCATCATAGAACATTAAGGAATCTCTCTATTGGGGACTCCAAGAAATCCAACTGCAACCAAAAGTGCTCACATAGCAAGCTCACTTGATCTTGGGTAATTTTCTCAATAGAAAATCATTCATAGGCATGACAACCTCATTATCAACATAATTTCTAGTTTCAACAAGTTGTCTTCAATACCCACTATGGATGGCCACTCTTCCCTAACATTGCACTATGGTTTTCCTCCCTTCTTGGTCATTGTAAAAACTCTCTTTCTTCCTACTTCAATTTTAATTTTCTATCATGTTTTCTTGACTCTCACTTTCCCCCCAAACATTATTACACTCAACCCTTGTTGTCATAACTGAGTGGTTTGACTTCCTCATTCAACTTCTTACATGAATTCAGTTATTGAGTGCTTAATGATTCAAAAGGATAAATGACTAAGTGAAAAATTGATTAATGAATATTTCCCATTAATCCCCTCTCTTGTGGAATCATAGACCCCCATTACTTTGTTCCTTACCCGTCTATAGATAGCGGTGTATTTCATTTTATTATTTTCAATGTACAATGTTTACATATTACATTTCTTGGCCCCAACCATTCATAATACTTACAAATATACAATGCTTCATTGGGAATCAAAATTGGGGTGTTACATATCTCAAAGAAAATGTTGGAAGGGGGACTAATAACTACAATGAATTCATGGCTTTATATCTTCTCTTAAAGTTTAATATGAAGAAAGTTATGTCTCTTTTTAGGGTTTTAGAGATTCTAGTCTTGTTATAAATGTTTTATCTAAAAAATCCCATCTATACAATATCATGTTTACTCCTCTAGTTGAATAGACAAAGGAAATCTCGGGAAGGTTTACACAGATTATATACAGGTGCATTTACAGATAAATGAACACTATTGCATATAGAATCTCAAAGGAAGGCATACAACTATATGAAAACTGGGTAATTATAAAGGAATTTGTAGAAGGAGAGGCTATGGCCTACCAACAATAGTAGCTATGGGACTTATAAGCTTATTGTATGACATAGGTGTTATTTTATGGGCTGAAAGTGTTTATTACCTTTTGTATGAGATTTATGTTTTTTGGAATTTTTCTAGGTCCTAAAGGACTATGATAGAGGCATCGAAGCACCTACTGAATGTATTAATGTTCATATTGAATATAAATATGTTTTTTTTCTTGGAAAAAAAAGAGGAGAAGGTTTTTGGGTTCAAGTAATAAAATCCAAGTATTTGTACCCATACATAGTTGAGGAATGGGTTAGGAACCCATTAAAACAAATGCATAATGCATTGATTATCTGGAAAGTTGTGAACTCAACTTTCTAGTTGGTTGGTCATTGGTTGATCTGGAAGGTGGGTAGTGGGGATAAATTGTATATTGGGCTTGATGCCTAGATAGGAAGTAACAGTCTCCATAGATTAGCCCCTTGGGTGATAAAATAGTTAAGAAACAAAGGAAAATAGTTAAGAAACAAAGGGATCTTATCACTAAGACAGAGTGTGAATTGGGAGATATCTACAAATTGGTAACAAAAATGGCTCACTTGGGAGGAGGTAGGATTGGGAGAAGAACTAATAGAAGCATGGAAATCATACATAGATTCTTTGAAATATAGAAATGTAAAAATAGGGGAAGAAGATGACCAGTTGTTATGGTCTCTTAATCCCATGGGGACTTATGTGACACAAGTAGGATACAAAGCTCTTGTTGAGGAAATCTTGGAGGGACAACTGGTATGGTGGTGGAAAATCATCTGGAATTTAATGTGCCCCTCTAAAAATAAAAATTTTATGTGGTTGGCCTTAAATAACAAGGATCCAACATGGGAAGTTCTACAGGAAAAGAATTTTGTTGGCCCAGGTTGGTGTAGTTTATGTCAACAAACAGAGGAAAGCTTCAAAATATGGATTGCAATAAATCTTAAGTTGTTTGAAGGATAGGAGACAATTCCCCTCAAATGTGCAATCCAACCTCTAAATATATTAAATTCATATCCACAAGTAGAAGAAAAACAAGCAAGAAAAGGAACAAAATAAGAAGTTATCAATAAGGTCATTCCTTGGGCATACTTTGATGGTGTATGTCAAGGGAATTCCCCAAAAGGAGATTCAAGAGGGATCCTATATCTCTCCTAAAATCATAGTAGAGAATTCAAAGCTAATATTGAGCAGGAAACTAACAATTATTGTGAACTGATGGCTCTCAAGTTAACCCTACAGTTAGCTCAAGAATATGGTGTTACACACCTACAAATTTTTAGGGATTCTCTACTAGTTATTCATTGGTTACGAATGCAAGCATCACTTGGAAATTTAAATTTACAGCAACTTTTTGATGATATCCAACAACAAACGGAAACCTTCTCTCACATTTCTTTGTCTCATATATATAGGGAAAAAGAACAAGATAGTTGATGGCCTTTCAAAAGAGGCATTGGTGATGGAATGGGGTACTTGGACCATCTCCATATTTAAGGATGGGAATACAAACGATTTCTCTCATGCACCTTGGCTACAAAATTACTACAATGGAAAGATTATTGATTTTGATCTTTGCAAAGATGTATTTTTGTCTTTTAAAGCCATGAATAGTCATAT
>JZKD02S1832442.1:517101-537870 GCA_000966675.3 Picea glauca
CTCTATTATTCCCCCCACCCCCACCCTCATGACTATGGGGGTGTGGGGAATAATAGAGAAAACATATTATGTTTTCTCTATTATTCCTCACACCCCCACCCTCATGTATGTTTTCTCTATTATTCCCCCCACCCCCGCCCTCATTTATGAGGGTGGGGATTTTTCTCTATTATTCCCCCCACTAACATGTTTTCTCTATTATTCCCCACACCCCCACCCTCATATATGAGGGTGGGGGTAAGGGGAATAATAGAGAAAACATAACATAATATAATATGTTTTCTCTATTATTCCCCCCACCCTCATATATGAGGGTGGGGGTGGGGTATATGTTTTCTCTATTAATCCCCCCACCCCCACCCCCACCCTCATATATCAGGGTGTGGATGGGGTATATGAGGGTGGGTGGTGTAGTTTCATCGCTCCACCTCATCAACGTGTCAGCAAGCCAATGCATCAGCGCACTTAGAGGGAACGGATCTCAAAGAGTGACACGTCAGTCCTCTCTAATTTTGAGTTAAATCAAAAATTGAAAGATGTAATTTAATGTCATTAAAGGCCCTTTAATATTCTGAGGCTTGAGCCATTGTATGTGCTCCAAAAATTTGAAAATCATCTTAATTAGTTGTAGGGTTGTACATATTTTGAGCATCAACTCTTATCTAGGTTGTAAATGTTCATTCATTGTAATAAGCCTTGGTAGATGAATGTTTTAATTTCAATATGATAGCACCAAGGTGATTTCGAGGGAAGGCTCAAGAAGCCCCAAAAATGCATAAATCAATGTAATGTAGACCAAACAGAGGTTGTTGGCAATTAGAAGAGATAATAGGAGAAGAGAAGAGAGGAGAGGTGGAAGAGTTGAGATTCTGTTGCAGTCCAACCTTGTACACATTGTGATTAGCATTCAAACTAATAAAAAGAGTAGATTTCCCTGCCTATGAGTTTTTTGTGTGTTTATCAGTGTGATGAATGTTTATTTCTAAATGTGTTTACAATGTTTTTGCGTGAATTTTATATATGTGCAATTACGTTTCATTTGCAGGAGTAGATACAAATTCTCTATATGTAGTTTTCTGATTAGTTTTGGGCTCTTTAGGCTTGTGCAAGGAGTGCACACCAGAGTAGTTGAAAATATCTGTGAAGCTAGTGCAAGGAGTGTGTTTTAACTCTGTTTTGAGTTCAGGGAAGAGTGTGTCAGGGGGCACATCAGAATGATTTTAAAGCTCAGAAGGAATAGTGCAAGGGAAGGCACATTAGAGTTACTAAACACTCTGAGAATCAGTGCAAGGAGTGCGCATACAAGTTTTTAAAGTATAATACTTCTAGGAGGAGGCTCTACAAGGAGTGCATAAATAAAGTGCAAGGAGTGTGCCAGAAGTCAAGTGTTTTCAAATTACAAGCTCAGGAGGAAGAGTGTGAGTGCTAGGAGGGCACAAGAAACTGTTAGAGGAGCAAATGGTCGAGACCCTTTGAAGTTTGAGAAAGTATAAGCTCAAGGGAGAAAGTGCAAGTGTGCATAGAATCCATGAAAGTTGCACAGAGGTCAAGAACATTTTAATTTTCAGATTTTTGTACGAGCGCAAGGAGTGCGTAGGTGATATTCAAAGGTCTTAAGCACAAAATTTGTGCAAGGAGGACATAATGCCAAAACAGTCTAAGTCCCAAACTGTAGAAGAAGTGCAAGGTGTGCGTAGGAGAACTTATTTCAAGTTCAAAGCTCAGGAAGTGCAGCGTTGGCAAAGACCAAGTTATTGGTCCTGAATAAGACGGGTCCAAGGCTGAGCCTTTGAAAAATTCAAAAAATCCTTCATTTGAAGGAAGACGCAAACAGTCGAGGAGGAGGAGCTACAACAGTCATCGGATCTGTAGTTAGAAGCGATCTGGATCATCAAATCTAAGTCCAGATAGGAGCAGGAGCGCGCAAAGGAGGAGGAAAGATCTGAACTGTTAGATCTGAGTGCAAGCTACAACAATCGTTGGATCCAGGTAAGTTGCACATGGTTTAACCTTGGGGATCCTTAGGACTTCGAAAGTCCAGAGGTTTTTCATATTTACGCGTAGAGGAGACAAGTCTCCCGAAGTCCCGAAGTCCGAAATCATTTGGGACCGTTGATCAAAGAGGAGGACATGTGTCAATGGATCAATTGTATCCGGAAGACAGGCAGTTCGGGATATTCACGTTGTTTTTGCACGAAGGGAATGAAGTACCGAAACCCGAAGTGGGTTTGGGTTGTTGGTTATAAGGCCACGTGTTAGCAGGTCAAGTGCAGTCGGGAGTGTGCCACTTCAACAAATTTGGATTGAAACACAAGTAGGACGAGAGACTCTCAAAGATCTAAAGAATGGAGCAGATCCTAATCGTCAACACTAGGGACGCATGGCGCCAGACCTCACAGTTCAGATATTTGGTACTCCGGGAGATTGGAGGTATAAAGATTTTTGGGTTGAGAACTCCCGAAGTTCGAAGTGAATCTCAACCGTGGATTGGAGGAAGGACACGTGGAGAGCGGATCGAGTCTCCTTCGATTCAAAGTTCAGAGGCATCGTAAGAGGCATCGTAAGTTGGAGTAGCAAGAACTCCTGAAGCCCAGAGTTTTGGAGCCAATCATAGTCATTGGCTACCACTAGAACGAGGATCATTGATCCTTATCCTTCACGAATTTGGAGTTCATGAATTCAGGAGGAAGCACAAGTGTAGCATCAAAAAACAACGAAGGCGAGAGTCCCGGAGAATATCACAACGCTTGATTGTTGGAGAGTGGAGAGTCATCGATCACCCCCTTTGTGAGTTCTCCAATTCGACACTCTAGAGGAATCGGGGTGTGGTGTTGTGAAAATATCTAAAGCCTAGAGCACAAATTCAACGTGGACCATTAATATAAGGTAAGCAGTAGTTGTTCGATGCAATACTTCGGAGTTTTTATATTTGAGGGTTCGAAAGGAGGAGTGAATTAATCATTGAATAGATCTGAAGCCCGAAGCCCATAGTTAGTATAGGTCGTACATCTGCGGCGAAGAGTCGGTCGTCTGATCTCCAAGTTCGGAGTTCAGGAATTCGCAGGAAAGGTGTGTTGGAGCGGGAAAACCTCCCGAACCCTGGAGACCTAGAGCTTCTGTGAGTCATAGATCTCGGTGTGGAGTGAAGACTGTCCCGTAGTTGTTCGGGTGTCCGCCAATTCGACAATTTGGAGGTTTTATAATTAATAAGGTGCAAATCTCCCAGATCCCGAAGCTCCAGAGCGCTAAAATAGCACGTTGTGTTAGGCTCCTAGTTTTGAGCCCGCAGTCACATGTGACTTCCACCAGAATTAAAGGGGCTAGGGCCTGAATTTAGTTTTTAAGGATAAAGGGGCTTAGAGAAAGCTTCCAAGGGGATCGGATTGGTACGAACCTGCACCCAGGAAGAGTAAAAAGTCTTGAATTCTTCAGAAAGAGCCTGTTTAGCCCACGGTTTTAGCCCAAAACCATATGGTGGACCCTCACTAGTTGTTTTTAAGCGCGGGGGATGAATGAAGGGCTTGTGAAAGTTGTTTTAAGGGTTCAGCAGGGAACCAAGAGCCAATTTGGATCCTCAAAATTGAATGATCCTAGACAAGGAGGTCATGCAGACCCCAGGGAGTGGGTGGGGGTCTGCATCAAGTGGTATCATATCTGGATTCTGGTAGCAAATAGCGGATAGAAAAGAAGAAAATGGCTATTGAAGGCCAAAAGCAAGGTTGAAGAGGAGACTGCCAGCAGGTAAGAAAAGAGTAGATGCATAAAGAGTTCAAGGAGACGAGAGTGGAGATCAATAGGTTGATGTTGAGAATGCAACATGAAGCGTGAAGGAGCTGGAGGTACGAATGACCCTTGAAGAAGAAATTAAAGTGGCCTATCCAACAGATGATTGCCAAGAGGCAGAGACAGGTGTTGAGGAGGTGGTTGACGTAAGTTGAAAACCTCGGTAACATAGAAGAGGAGGTGGTTTGCATTTGTGAACTCGAGGATGTAGAAAACCTCAGTGAGGAGGAAGAGAGATCAGCTAGAGATCTCGTAGACTACCAGGAGGCAAAAGAGAAAACCCAGATTGCCAAGAGGGAAATGAAAAGAAATCAGTTGAAGATCTTGTAGACTGTCAAGAGGGTAGAAGTGAAAACCCAGGTTGCCAAGTGAGCACAAAGGAGAGGAGGTTGTCTAGAAGTCTCAAGAACCCAAAGAGGAGTTCATATCAGCAAGGAGTGTTGACATAAATGAAGATGAGATTGTCTTAAAGTATCGGGAACTCGGAGGTGATTTAGGATTAGCTAGGAACATTGACAGAGGAGGATTAGAAATGCATTTTGATGATTGGGGGAATCAACATATTCCTACCAAGTATCCCTATAGAGGCCAACGCATGTACTGCAGTGAGGAGGTGATGCAGGAGGCATCCGAGAAAGAGGCCATGCGACCAAATGCTTTTAAAATTAACAGTGTATGTGATGCAGTTAGAGCAAAACAAAGATAGCCAACCGATATTGTCATAAAGGAGGAAAAGGAGCAGACATTTATATCTGATCAAGTGATGAAAGAAAAAGAGGAGCATTTGGATAAGATGCTCACTCAATGGGAATAAGAATTGAAGTTGTTGGAGAATTGGTTGGACAATCCAAAGATAGAGAAGCTGGAAAAAGTTGAACTATCAGAGGAGGTCGTTGAGCAACAACTCAGTAGCATTGTTGTGGAAGTGGATTATGTGGTAGAGTGGCAAGTTCATGCCACAAGAAGTGAAATCAACATGGGAGATCAAGAGGATCTGCCCTTCGATCAGAATGAAGAGGAGATGTAGAAGCAGAGCAGACTGCATGAGAAAAACCAGCCAGTAGACCTGTTGGACAAGGAGATTGAGAAGATAAGAAGGCTGACGTTGAAATCAGCACAAAATAAAGTCAACAACAAGTGGAGGTTAGCCAGAGAAGATCTTGTGGTAGTAGGACAACAACAACAACAACAAATCAGAGGAGCAGGTGGACAACTCCAAAATGAGATTTGGGACACTAGAGGATCTCAACAACAACAACAGTGGAGCCATGAGAAGAAGCTCATGATTTTTCCAGCGTGGGAGTATGATGCAAGAGAATCACTCCACCTCATCAACGCATCAGCAAGCCAGCGCATCAGCGCACTTAGAGGGAAAGAATATCAAAGAGGGATGTGTCGTTCCTCTCTAATTTTGAGTTAAATAAAAAATTGAGAGATGTAATTTAATGTAATTAAAGGCCCTTTAATATTTTGAGGCTTGATCCATTATATGCACTCTAGAAATTTGAAAATCGCCTTATCTAGCTGTAGGGTTGTACATTTTTCGAGCATAAGCTCTTATCTAGGTTGTAAATGCTCATTCATTGTAATAAGCCTTAGTAGATGAATGTTTTAATTTCGATATGATAGCACTAAGGTGATTTGGAGGGAAGGCTCGAGAAGCCCCCAAAATGCATAAATCATTGTAATGTAGACCAAGCAGAGGTTGTTGGCAATTAGAAGAGAGAATGGGAGAAGAGAACAAAGGAGAGGAGAAAGAGTTGAGACTCTGTTGCAGTCCAACCTTGTACACATTGTAATTAGCATTCAGAATTAATAAAAAGAGCAGATTTCCCTGCCTATGAGTTTTTTGTGTGTTTATTAGCATGATGAATGTTTTTTTATGAATGTGTTTACTATGTTTTTGCATGAATGCTATAGATGTACGATTGGATTTCATTTGCAGGAGTAGATAGAAATTCTCTATCTATAATTTTCTGAGTAGTTCTGGGCTCTTTAGGATTGTGCTAGGAGTGCACACCATAGTAGTAGTTGAAAATTTTTCTAAAGCCAATGCAAGAAGTTCATTTAAACTTCATTTTGAGTTCAGGGAAGAGTGTGCCAGGTGGGCACACCAGAATGGTTCTAAACCTCAGAAGGAATAGTGTGAGGGAAGGCACATCAGAGTTACTGAACACTCTAAGAATCAACGTAAGGAGTGCGTAGAAACGTTTTTAAATTCTAAGACTTCTAGGAGGAGGCTCTACAAGGATTTCATAGAGAAAGTGCAAGGAGTGTGCCAAAAGTCAAGTGTTTTCAAATTACAAGCTCAGGAGGAAGAGCATGAGTGCTAGGAGAGCATGAGAAACTGTTAAAAGAGTAAAGGGTCGAGACCCTTTGAAGTTTGAGAAAGTATAAGATCAAGAGAGAAAGTGAAAGTGTGCATAGAATCCATGCAAGGCGCGCAGAGGTCAAGAACCTTTTAAGGTTCAGATTTTGGTAGGAGCGCAAGGAGTGTGCAGGTGATCTTCAAAGGTCTTAAGCGTAGAAGTTGTGTAAGCAGGGAAGAAGACCAAAACAGTCTAAGTCCCAGACTGTAGAAGAAGTGCAAGGCATACGCAGGAGAACTTATTTCAAGTTCAATCTCAAGAGGTGCAACACTGGCAGAGACCAATTTACTGGTCCTAAAGAAGAAGGGTCCAAGGCCGAGCCTTTGAAAATTTCGAAAAAACCTTCATTTGAAGGAAGGAGCGGACAGTCGAGGAGAAGGAGCTACAAAATCCATCGGATCTACTATCAAAAGCAATCTGAACCATCATATCTAAGTCCAAACAGAAGCAGGAGTGCAAAGAGAAGGACAGATCTGAATCGTCAAATCTGAGCATGAGCTAAAACAACCGTTGGATCCAGGTAAGTTGCGCAGGGTTTTACACTGGGGATCCTTCAGACTTTGGAAGTCCAGAGGTTTTTCACATTTACGCATAGAGGAGACAAGTCTCCCGAAGTACCAAAGTCTGAAATCATTCGAGACCACAAATCAGAGAGGAGAACATGTGTCAGCTGATCAAGTGTATTTGAAAGAGAGGCAGTTCGGGAGATCCGGGCTGTTGTTGCGCAAAGGGAACGAAGTCCCAAAAACAGAAGTGGGTTTGGGTCGTTGGTTATAAGGCCATGTGTCAGTAGCTCAAGTGCAATCGGGAATGTGGCACTTCGACAAATTTGGATCGAAACGTAGGTAGGATGAGAAACTCCCAAAGCTCCGAAGAACAAAGTAGATCCTAATCGTTGACACCAGGGACACGTGGCGCCAGACCTCGCAGTTTGAAGATTTGATACTCCGAGAGACCGGAGGTATAAAGAGTTTTAGGTTGAGAACTCTCGAAGGCCGAAGTGAATCTCGTTGATTGGAGGAGGGACACGTGGAGAGCGGATCAAATCTCCACTGATTTGGAGTTCAGAGGCATCGTAAGTTGGAGTAGCAGGAACTCCCGAAGCCTGTAGTTTTGGAGCCAATCGTATCCATTGGCTACCACTAGAACGAGGACTATTGATCCTTATCCTTCGTGAATTTGGATTTCACGAATTTCGGAGGAAACGCAAGTGCAGCATCGAAAAACACCAAAGGTCGGAGTCCCGAAGAAGATCACAACCCTTGGTTGTTGGAGAGTGGAGAGTCATCCATCAACTCCTTCGCAAGTTTTACAGTTCGACACTCCAGATTAATCAGGGTGTGGTGTTGTGAAAATATTTGAAGCCTAAAGTGTGGATTTAAAGTGGACCGTTGATCCAAGGTAAGCAACAGTCGTTCGATGCACTACTTCGGAGTTCGCATATTCAAGGTTTCGGGAGGAGGAGTGAATTAAGTGTTGAATATCTCCGAAGTCTGAAGCCCAGAGTTAGTATAGGCCATCAATCTGTGGCGAAGCGTCAGTCATCCGATCTCCAAGTTCGAAGTTTGGGAATTCGCAAGCAAGGTGTGTTGGAGCGGGGAAACCTCCTAAAGCCCGGAGACCTGGAGCTTCTGTGAGTCGTAGATCTCGGTGTGGAGTGAAGACTATCAATCTTGTAGTTGTTTGGGTGTCCGACAATTCAGAGATTAAGAGGTTTTAGAAGTAATAAGGTGCAAAGCTCCCGGAGCCCGAAGCTTCAGAGCGCTGAAATAGTGTGTTGTGTTAGGCACCTGGTTTTGAGCCCATGGTCACATGTGACTTCCGCCAAAATTAAAGGGGCTAGGGCCCGAATTTAGTTTTCAAGGATAAAGGGTCTTAGAGAAAGCGCTTGAGGGGTTCAGATTGGTACGAACCTGCACCCAGGAAGAGTAAAAAGTCACAAATTCTTCGGGAAGAGCCCGTTTAGCCCACGATTTCAGCTTGAAACCATATGGTGTACCCTCGCTAGTTGTTTTTAAGCGCGAGGGAGGAATGAAGGGCCTGTGAAAGTTGTTTTAAGGGTTCAACAGGGGCCCAAGAGCTAATTCGGCTCCTCATAATGAACGATCCTAGACCGGGAGGTCGTGCGGACTCCAGGGAGTGGGTGGGGGTCTGCATCAATGGGGATGGGAGGAATAATAGAAAAAACACAATATAATATATTTTCTCTATTATTTCCCCCACCCTCATATATGAGTGTAGGAGGAATAATAGAAAAAACACAATATAACATATTTTCTCTATTATTCCCCCCACCCTCATATATGAGTGTGGGGGTGGGGTATATGAGGGTGGGGGGGATAATAGAGAAAACATATTATATTATGTTTTCTCTATTATTTACCACACCCCCATCCCCACCACCCTCATATGGGGGTGGGGGGAATAATAGAGAAAACATAATATATTATGTTTTCTCTATTATTTACCACACCCCCATCCTCACCACCCTCATATGGGGTTGGGGGTGAAAGGAATAATAGAGAAAACATATTATATTATGTTTTCTCTATTATTTCCCACACTATATGAGGGTGGGGGTGTGGAAAATAATAGAGAAAACATATTATGTTTTCATATATATGATGGCGGGGGGAATAACAGAGAAAACATATTATGTTTTCATATACCCCCACCCTCATATATGAGGGTGGGGGTGTGGGAAATAATAGAGAAAACATAATATAATATGTTTTATCTACTATTCCCCTCACCCCCACTCCCACCCTCATATTCCCCCCAGACCCACCCTCAAATATAAGGGGGTGTATGTTTTCTCTATTATCCTCCCTATCCCCACCCGCATAATATGTTTTCTCTATTATTCCCCCCACCCTCAACCTCATATATAAGGGGGTGTAGGGAATAATAGAGAAAACATAGATCCCCACCAAATAGATAAAACAAAGAAACATAATATGTTTTCTCTATAAGGGTGGGGGTGAGGGAAATAATAGAGAAAACATATGGGGGGAATAATAGAGAAAACATAATATGAGGGTGAGGGTGGGAGTGGAGGGAATAATAGAGAAAACATAATATGTTTATGTTTTCTCTATTATTCCCTCCACCCCCACCCTCACCCTCACCCTCACCCTCATATATGAGGATGGGGGTGCAGGGAATAATAGAGAAAACAATGAGGGTGAGGGTGGGGTTGGGTGGAATAATAGAGAAAACATAATATGTTTTCTCTATTATTCTCCCCACTTCCACCATTTATTATTCCCCCCACCTTCATATAGGAGGTAATATGTTTTCTCTATTATTCACCCCACCCCCACCCTCATATTGAAGGTGGGGGTGGAGGGACTAATAGAGAAAACATAATATGTTTTTTCTATTATTCTCACCACCCCCACCCTCACCCTCATATATGAGGTAATATGTTTTCTCTATTATTACTCGCACCCCCACCCTCATATGGGGTGGTGGAGGTGGGGGTAATAATAGAGACAACATAATGTTTTTTTTCTAGTATTCCCCCGACCCCCACCCTCATATATGAGGGTATTATGTTTTATATATTGATCCCCCCAGCCCCACCTATGTTTTCTCTATTATTCCACCCACCCCCAACCTCATTGATCCAAGAGGATCCAGGAACACTCACAAAGGTCCAAGAGGATCTGGAATGCTCCTAGCAATCCATAAAGGATCAAAAATGCTTGAAATTTGATCGTCTTAAAAGCTATTGAAAATGTCATCAATGCGTAGAGCTCATAGCTGCAAGCTCTCCAACGACGCAAATTTACCCTCAAACGGAGTATGTATGCAAAAGTTATGGCTAGTCAAAGTTCAGGTCAAACAGGGAAAAAGTCAACCCTGAAGAGACATGTGGCAAGCTTTGAGAGACACGTGGCAGGATACCAAGTTGACAAGTGGCAGCGCTGGATTTTTACAAGTGGCAGCTCACTATGTATGACATGGACCAACTGTGAGTTGACAAGTGGCATTAATCATTGTTTTACACATGGCAAGGTTTAACTAATGGGAGACTGCCACGTGGCAGCCTCCCATTGGCCAGTTATGGATGATGTTGTTCAAAATATCGTTGCACAAAAGGGAAACGAAACCGAATCTATAGCATGGCATCCCAACATCTTACAAACGCGCCATTGCATATGAGTTAACAACCATATGGTTTTAAGTTCTTTTAAAGTGGTTGTTTGTTTTAACCGGTGGAAAAATGGTCGAGGGCTTAGCCCTCGACCCTAGGTTATATGGCGTGCATGAAAACCAAGCCTCTATATTCGCGGGGGGCTAACAGATATAAGAGCACAATCCAACGCCCATTTAAACCATATATTATATGGTTTTCAACAGCCACTCCATGCGCTTGGGATATAATTAATATATATATATTCAATTTGATAAAACAAATATGACAAACACATAACAAATGAACCACTTTATAACTAAAAATTATATGTTTATGACATGCGATCATAAATGTATTTTAATATTGTGGGATTTTAAAACCATGTGTCATATTTAGCATATGGTTAAAACAAACATAACCAAAAGTTAAATGATTTTTTGGGGATCGAATAAGGAACCTCCCGTATATAAAGAGAGCACCATACCATTGTAATACAACTTTTTTTGTGTTACACATTTTTTGGGTGCTAAAACACTTGCAGTGAGTATTTTATAATGCAGATTATGTAGTCTTTTGGGAGATATAAGGTATTTATAGTCACCGGAATTGTTTTTTTCGAAATGGTCATGATGGTGATAATCTTATTTCTCTTTTGTAAGCTAGAAGGCTATAAATTGAGTTTTTTTTGTAATCGAGCATTTGTAGCAACAGTATTTCGTGCCAATAACTCTATGTTGAGTTTTTTTAAGTTGGTGTGAATTTTGAGACAACAAGATATTGTGTACATTGGTTTGTGTGCCAAGGGGATTTTGGGGCACTATAAGCATAATATAGCCGACTTTATAGTCATTTTTCTCTGTTTTGCGAGAGAAATGCAAGAGTGATGTCATTTTCTGCATTAGAGCAACATATTTGAAAGGGCGTCTTCAACTCTTGTATTGTAAATTCATTTTTATTGTACTTTAAGCATTTGAGCTTATTAATACTTTCATGTAATTCTGCATTTTCTTATGTAAAATGATTATGCAATTTATGTTCACCAATTAAAGTGTTTGGTTAAGTAAGATAAGTCACTTCCATGCTATAAGCACTATTAATAAAAGAATCTTGGAATAAGAAAGTGGTGTCATACTTAATACTATTTGAGGATCAAGTGATATTAGAGACACTCGGTTCAGATCAAGTGGTGTATGATTTCTAATTCATTTTTGGATCAAGTGATATTAGAGACACTCGGTTCAGATCAAGTGGTGTATGATTTCTAATCCATTTTCGGATCAAGTGGTATCATAACAGGTTTGACAGGTGAATTCTTACAAGGGCTAAACACAAGCGTAGTGTAGGCAAACTTGAGAGTTATAATCCAGAGATTGGTTCAAGGAGCTTCACTCGAAAAGAAGAGATGGCTTCACCAAGAAAAATAGGTCCTTTTGAATATGAATATGATTTCTTTAATTCCTTTAATAAGATGAAGACAATGGTGGAAGAGCTTTACAGTGAGAGAGAATTACAAAAAAGAGAAAGTTTTGGACAAGTTAAGAAAGAAGATGATCTTCCTCCTCTCCACCTCCTTCGAGACCTCCTTCTTCGCCTCCTTCTCCACCTCCTTCTTCGCCTCCTTCTCCACCTCCTTCAAGACCTCCTTCTTCACCTCCTTCCACAACTTCATCTCCTTCCACTTCTCCACCCTCATCTTCGCGTAAGAAAATTGCTTCAAAAAATCCATTGTTAAAGTTGGATGTCAAGTTTAACTTGCCCATGTATAATGATGAGCCTAATGCTGAGAAGCTAGACAATTGGATTCAAAAAATGGAATTTTACTGTCGTGTTCAGCAAATTGATGAAGACGAGGTAAAGATTCAATTGGCCTCTCTTTTCCTTGAAGGCACTTCGTTGATTTGGTGGGAAGTTAAACTTCAAGAAGGTATCCAAAAGAGCAATAATATTCTCTCTTCTTGGTCAGAATTCAAAGTTGCATTAAGGAAAAAAAAATATCCTTTGGCATATCGACAAAAAGAAATTATGGAATGAGAATATCTAAGGCAAGGAAAAGAATAGAGTGTGCAGGATTTTACTAAGGAGTTTAGGAAGAAATCATTGGCTTTGAATATTTCATTACATTCTACATACCCTTATGAAATACATTGGTGCTTTGCATAGTTACATTCGTCATACTCTTCTTTTTTTAAATCCCATTGATTTTGATGAAGTACATGTTCAAGTTGTACATCTTGAATCCAGGAGGAAATATATTAAAAATGGTTCCTCCAAGGAGTTTGCTCAATAAAAGGGAAGTAAGAACAAAGGAAAAGAGAAACAGGTAGCTACAGTAAAGAACGAAGAAGCAAATATCACATGTACTCATTGCAATAAAAGAGGACATGATGAAGATCATTGTTGGCAGCTACATCTTGATTTAAGGCCTAAAAAGTATGGAGGCAAAAGAAAACAAAAGGTTGTTGTCACAGTCCAACAAAATTTTGGATCTAAATCGGGTGACGAGACACAAATCATAGTTGTAGGTGTTGTGAATGCAAGAAAGAATGTGTCGATGATGTCTGTAAAAGAAAGTGAAGGATATGATAATGAAATAGTCAAGTTATCTCCTAGTCATGAAGTGTTTCAAAATTCTCCAAAGTTGTGACAAGGTCCATTACATGCAAGTGACAGGGATTTTTTTAGGGAGTGCAGGAATGTTGTTAATTCATTGTCACTATCATCTATATGTTCGCTAATACTGTTGATATGTTGTGCATGGCCAGTGGTGGAAAATGTGAATGCAGATAGATGTGGAAGTATGAGAATGATTTATTATGTTAGCAACATTATTTCATCCTTCATCCTTATTATTCAACCAATTGTAATAAGACAAGTGGTCCAAGCATGGGGAAGAGACACAGAACAAGTGGGGAAGCATCTCCCTCATTTGATGAAAACCTTTTGGAGGTACAAAAGCCTTCCGGTGGGGAGGAATGATCTAGGAACACTCACAGAGGTCCAGGAGGATCCAGAATACTCATAGGGGTCCATAAGGGATAAAAAATGCTTAAAATTTGATCATCTTAAAAGCTCTTGAAAATTCCATCAATGCATAGATCTCATCGCAAGCTCTCCAACAACACAAATTGTGCCTCAAACAGAGTCCATATGCAAAAGTTATGGTTGGTCAAAATTCAGGTCAAACATGGCAAAAGTCAACCTGAAGAGACACGTGGCAAAATCTCAGGTTGACAAATGGAAACTCCATATTTTGACCAATGGTAGATCACTATGTATGACATGGTCCAACTGCATTTTGACAAGTGGAATTAGTCATTGTTTGACACGTGGCAAAGTTTAACTAATGAGAAGATGTCACGTGCAACCTCCCATTGGCCAGTTATGGATGAGTTTGTTCAAAAAATAGTTGAACCAAAGGGAATCGAACCCAGATCTATAGTATGATAATGCAACGTCTTACCAACGCGCCATTGCATATGAGTTAACGGAGTCCATATGCAAAAGTTATGGTTGGTCAAAGTTCAAGTCAAACATGGCAAAAGTCAACCTAAAGAGACACGTGACAAGATCTCAGGTTGACAAATGGCAGCTCCATATTTTGACCAGTGGTAGCTGACTATGTATGACATGATCCAACTACATGTTGACAAGTAGAATTAGTCATTGTTTAACACGTTGCAAAGTTTAACCAATGAGAAGATGCCACGTGGCAACCTCCCATTGGCCAGTTATGGATGAGTTTGTTCAAAAAATGGTTGATCCAAAGGGAATCAAACCCAGATATATAGTATGATAACGCAACGTCTTACTAACAAGCCATTTCATATGAGTTAACAAGAATATGGTATTATGTTCATTTAAAGTGGTTGTTTGTTTTAACCGACAAAAAAAGGGTCGAGGGCTTAGCCCTCGTCCCTAGGTTGTATGGCATGCATGAAAACCAAGCCTCTATATTCGCAGGGGCCTAACAGATATAAGTGCACAATCCAACGCCCATTTAAACCATATATTATATGGTTTTAAAAAACCATCCATGCGCTTGGGATATAATTAATATATATATTCAATTTGTTAAAACAAATATAACCAACACATAACAAATGAACCACTTTATAACTATAAACTAGTATACCCCTTAAACGGGCGAATGGAAATGCCAAAGTGATTTGAGGAAAGTTTTCATATTAATGTTGTTAATTGAAACTACTAAAATGCATCCAACAATCTATTTTACTTTAGGTGATTATATTGTATTTATTTCCTTGGAATTCAATTTCTTACCTATAAATTTGATTTTATTTAATTATTTAATTAATAGAAATTTAAATTTTAAATTTTAAATTTTTTCTTAAAAGTTTGATTTATTTTAAGATAATTTATATAATTGAAATTTAAAAAAAAATTTAAAAAATTGCTTTATCACAAAATAATATATAAAAAAATAATTATCAATATATTAACTCACTCCATTAATATAATATTATTATTATTTAAAACACACTTCATTAATATAACAATATTATTATTTAAAACAAGCTTTATGAATATAAAGTTATTATTATTTGAAACACAATACTTGCAATGTTCTTTGAAAAAACAAAAATAAAAGCAAACTTACTATCTTTACACGATGCCCTTCTTTGCCAAACCGGTCTTAATTTTCATCTTAGTTTTTTCTTTAAATGTGACCTCTTAGTGATGTAGGAACTCATATTTGCCATAGTTAGCAATAGTTTTGTCTAATATATTATTAGAGGACGATCAGATTTGGTTTGTTTTTAAACCTTGTCATCAATAATGTATATTCTTCACAAGCCCAATCATATCCATTGTTTTCTCCACTACATGCCCGGGTACCATTATTGAAGACTCAGTTTGCAAATCTACTCGAACCTTATTGAAGTCCAAGGGCTACCCAAACATCTCTATATTATATGAAATTTAAATTATATACATAAAAGTTAAATTATAATAAAATTATAATTAATTTWAAAAATTTWAAAAATATATATATATTTTTTAATATAAAATTCAAATGAAAATTACATTYTCAAATATATACCTACTCAAACACATATCTCAAATCATYGAAAACAAAAAAAAACCTACTCTTCCCTCATGCTATTTTATCATTAAACAAATTGAAAAAAATAAATTATGCCTTAATTTCATACCTTTTACCAAATCTAAAACTTTTACCCCATTTAAAATCCCAATTTCATACCTTAATTTGAATATATTTTGACAATTAAAGAAGCCCTGGGAAGCAATTGAAGACCCAAGAAAATAAGTCTGCCTCCATAGGTAAAATATAGAAAGCAATAAAGTGAAATTCAAGACCTGGGAAGAGAAGTCAACCCCACCAGTAAAAAGAAGGTGCTTGGACAAGTATAAATAGAGGCAGAGTCATTTCATTTGGACACGTGACTCTTCTCTTCAAGTGCACACTAGCCATTTGTTAGCTGCAATTGTGAGATTTTCTCTATCTCTTGGAGTTCTTGTTATCTTGGTGAGTGCACCACACTTGGAGATGCACTAGACTTGGAGAATCTATCTCTTGGTTGTATCTTGGCTATTCTAGTGAGATGCTAGATCTTGAAGACACTAGGATTGGGGAGGATACTCTCTGAATGGTATTTTGATCCATTGATGGTGATGTATTGGTAATATCTTGGATTGGATTCTTTTATAAGAAATGTGGTTGGGTTTTCTCCCAATGTTGGGTTTCCCAAAATAAATTCTTGTGTTCTTGTGTCTATTGTGGATGGTTAATATTTCTAGATCTTGTTATTTCCATTGCATTGTTATAGTTGAGATTTTCAATGTATATTTATTCTATGATAATTGTGGCATGAAAGGAAATTTTTTATTGAAATCAAAAGGAAATAATTATCAAATCTGAGAATCCAAAAAATCAACATGGTATCGGATCTTTGTTGAAATATTTCCACTAGACAATTTTCTGTTAGTCGTCACTACACATACATGAACTTGTCAAGCTAGTTGAGAACTTATTGTAAAGTCATTGGGACTAACTCCACCATAGATCCATTCACCTTGCTTCATTGCATATACTGCACCTCTCAAACTGCAATTTGGTGAAAGTTGAAATTTCACCCCAAACTAACTACATCAGTTGCAGTAACACTTTTGTGAATCTCGTTGAGAATTTATTGGACTGAGTTGGGGAGAATTTTGGCATAGAGAAACTCGCCTTTCCCTAGTGCACCTACAACACTCCTCATATTGACATTCAATCAAAGTTGAAATTTTAGGGTTTTAGGATTGTTGAAATTTTCCTAGACATTGAAACTTTTGTTTCGGATTTTGTGATTTCTTCATGTATTGATGGTGTCTTGTCTAAGAGTTGGAGGTAGCTATGGTGACGTCTCCTTCGGTGTATGAAAACTTGAAATCAAATGAAATAACAACAGTAAGACTCCAGGTTTTCATATCAAGTTTGATATTTTATATTGCTTCATCTTAAGTAAATGATGTAACTGGGACAACAGTCTTTAGAGGTCAATTATTGCTTAGTAATTTTGCTATCAAATGTTTAGTAACACTTGAATATTGTTGGTACGATGATCATTATGAAAATACTCATTATTTAGTACTAATGATGCACTTGTTTGCAAGATGAATTAATCTCTTCCCTAGCCTAGTAACCCCATGAACAAGGTTAAAATCCATGGAGTCTACCATGGAGATGTTCTTGTTTTTTTCCGAGCAAGTTACCATAGAGGAATGATTGGTAACAACATTGGAGAAGTGTTGTTCTTGTTCTAGGCAGGTAACAGGTGATACCTTTGAGAGGGAGCTATAGTGACGATTTTTCTTGTCTGTGTTCTTGTTATTGTTATTGTTTCGGGTAGGTCACAGGTAATAGCTTTGAGAGGGAGCTATAGTGACGGTTCCAAGTAGCAACAAGTTGGATGATCTCTGGCTTGAGACATGGAGCAGACTATCCAGACAAGGATTTGTATACATGGAACTATACATCCATATACCGAAGGAGAAGAGGACAGAGTTAGAACCTTCTAGAAAGAAGGGTACTTTTGTGGGATACAGAGTGTCTCATATGGAGATTTATAGTGAGGAGTAGGAGACTCCGAAGGATGACCATAAATATCCCTCTAGTCCAATTTTCCATCCTTTAGACTATCAGGAGGAGTCAATAGAGCTAGAAGAATCAGTGGATCTACCTAGAGATGTTGCAGTGACCAGGAAGAGGCCAGCATGGCTTCGTGACACTTTACAGGATGCAAAGAGGCACGCAACTCCCAATGATACTTTCAGGGATAGAAAATGACTTCATAGTTTCTTGAGTTACATAGAGTAATTGTTACGAGGAGGAGAAGGTGGCTTCAACACTGGTGAGGAAAATGGTCCCACCAAGTACCAGCTCAAAAGGAGCCAGAGCTCAGAGGGTGCCAACCCTCGAGATCTAGTAGGGAGGAGCAACCTCCCAGAATAGTTCATAGGAGATTAGAGTTCAAAAGAGGTCAGCGGGTGCAGAGGGAGTAGGTGGATCCAAACATTGTATAGACTTAGAGGGAGTCAACCTTCAGAGGGAGCATGCATACTTAGAATGAGCTTGATCTTAGAGAGAGTTGGTTGAATCAAAAGGAGATCCAATCATTCAGAGGGATTTCCCCCTCAGGTTTAGGTGGGAGAGAGACATCTTCTAGGACTAACAAACAAGTGACATGAGTTGAGGAGGCCAGACAGAAGCTTCAGATACTTCTAGGATATGTGAGATCTCCTAGGAGGATTACCTTGTTTCAGTAGACCTTACTACAATGAAAGAGGAAAAAACCAATTGGGAGGACTGGGGTATGGATTTTTCCTCAGTCACAGAGGGATAAGCTAGTGAGACAGACTAGACAACAAGGTTTTCTTCAGTGACAAAGGGAGTTGGCCTCAAAGTTCGAGGTGGAGGATCCTAGCCAGATGTATTATTTCTTGGGATTAAAGGTGTGGCATAGATTAGATGAGATCTTCCTCAGTCAGGGGATAGTGACAAGGTTCAATATGATGGACTACATGTCCATGGCTACACCTATGGAGACAAATCTAAATAAGTTGTGTGATTATTCTTTAGATTCATATTTGGTGGATCCCACAATGTACAAGCAGTTGATTGGATCCTTGATGTACTTGGTAAACACTAATCTAGATATTTGCTTTGCAGTAAGCACCTTTAGCTAGTTTATGGTAAAGTCGATACACTACCATTGAGTTGTAGCAAAGCATGTGTTGAGGTACCTTCATTGTACAATTTGATATGGCCTCAGATATATCTCAGGTGGTGAAGTGAAGTTGTAGGGAGATGTTCTTGTTTTGTTCTGGGCAGGTTACCACCGAGGAATGATTGGTAACAACACTGGAGAAGTGTTGTTCTTGTTATTATTCATGTTCTTGTTCTAGGTAGGTAACAAGTGATATATTTGAGAGGGATCTATAGTGACAATTGTTCTTGTCCTTGTTCTTGTTCTTGTTATTGTTTCGAGTAGGTCACATGTGATAGCTTTGAGAGGGAGCTATAGTGACAGTTGCAAGCAGTAACAGGTTAGATGATCTCTGGCTTGAGACATGGAGAAAACTATCCAAACAAGGAGTTTTATATATGGAAGTGTACATCCATATACCGAAGGAGAAGAGGATGAAGTTAGAACCTTCTAGAAAGATGGGTACTTTTGTGGGATATAGAGTGTCTCATATGGAGATTGATAGTGAGGAGCAGGAGACTCTGAAGGATGACCATAAAGATCCTTCTAGTCTAGTTTTCCATCCTTTAGACTATTAGGAGGAGTCAATAGATCCAGAAGAGTCAGTGGATATACCTAGAGATGTTGTAGTGACCAGGAAGAGGCCATGATGGTTTCGTGACACTTTGTAGGATGCAGAGAGGCATGCAGCTCCCAGTGATACTTTTAGGGATAGAAAACGACCTCATATTTTCTCGAGTTACATAGAGTAATTCTTATGAGGAGGAGAAGGTGGCTTCAGTAGTGGTGAGGCAGATGGCCCCACTGAGTACTATCTTAGAAGGATCTAGAGCTCAGAGGGAGTCATCCCTAAAGATCTAATAGGAAGGAGAAACCTACCAAAACAATTCATAGAAGATCATAATTCAAAGGAGGTCAGTAGGTGCAGAGGGAGAAGATGGCTCTAAACATTGTATAGACTTAGAGGGAGTCAAGATTCAGAGGGATCATGCATACTCAAAATGAGCATGATATTAGAGAGAGACTGTTGGATCAAAAGGAGACACAATCATTCAGAGGGAGTTCCCCCTTAGGTTCAGGTGGGAGAGAGACATCTTCAAGGACTAACAAACAAGTGACATGAGTTGAGGAGTCTAGACGGAAGCTTCAGAGACTTCTAGGAGATGTGAGATATCCTAGGAGGATTACCTTGTTTCAGTAAACCTTACTATAATGACAGAGGAAGTAGCTAGTTAGGAGGATTGGGTATGGATTTTTCCTTAATCACAAAGGGAGAATCTAGTGAGACGGAATGGAAAACAAGGTTTTCTTTAGTGACAGAGGGAGTTGGACTCAGAGTTCGAGGTGGAGGATCCTAGATAGATGTATTATTTCTTGGGATTAAAGGTGTGACAGAGATCAAATGAGATCTTCCTCAGTCAGAGGATATTGACGAGGTTTGATATGATGGACTACATGTCCATAGCTACACCTATGGAGACAACCTATGGAGACAAATCTGAAGAAGTTGAGTGATTCTTCTTCAGATTCCTATTTGGTGGAACCCACGATGTACATGCAGTTTATTGGATCCTTGATGTACTTGGTAAACACTAAGCTAGATATCTTCTTTGTAGTAAGCACCTTGAGCTAGTTTATGGTAAATTCGAGACACTACCATTGGGTTGTAGCAAAGAATGTGTTGAGGTGCCTACATGGTACAATTGGATATGGCCTCAGATATGTCTTAGGTGGTGAAGTGAAGTTGCAGGGATATACAAATTTTGATTATGCAGGGGGTGCAATAGACAAAAAAAGAACCTCGAGGTGCTACTTCAACTTAGGATCAACTATGATATTCTGGATTAAACACATATTTCATTAAATTTGGAAATATTCAGTGGATCTAGAATTTTAGAACTTTATCTAGATTGAGTTTTTTCAAAAAAGGAATTAGAAAATCATTTAATCCACTACTTTGAATGTATATATTCACCATTTTTTTGTTATAAAGGTATCATTATAAACTCTCATGTATCATTATAATTTATTCCCATTATTATTATTTATATTTTTCTATTGAAAGTTAAATGGATCTAGATCACAATTGTGGATCTTGATTTACCTACATATTAACTTGTGTGTTAAGTAAAAGAATGGATCTAAATAAAAAACAATAGATCTAGAATTTCGAACTAAATTAGCAAAATTGTGTTTTTTCAAATTGTGGAATTAAAAAATTGCTTGGTTCACTACTTTTTGTATA
>JZKD02S1832442.1:550219-568785 GCA_000966675.3 Picea glauca
CTTCCATAATAGGATCCATTGTATGGTGTTACCCTACCTCAAGGGTTTTGATATAGTAAAGTGGTGGTTTTCTATATGGTTTCATATATCTTGTGTGGTGATTGTATTCATATATCTTTGGTACTATTGTGATATTTTGTATTCAGGTCTTTGGTTCTTAACAAGTGGTATCAGATCACTTTCCTTGGCAGACATTGTGGGCAAATATTTTTTATTTTTGCAGGTTTTTTTTTCGGAGAAGAAAAAAAGAGGGTCGTGACATTCCAGAAATTTTCGGTATATTTCTATGAAAAATTTGCAGAAACAGGTTGTAGATCTGAGTTCCTCTCATAAAAACACTCAATTTGAAAAAAAATCGTCTGAAACGAAGTCCGGGGAGTCAAGATATTGAAGTTTTAAAATCTGTAATTTTCAGGGTTTTTTCCGTGGATGGCGGCGTGATTTTTTTTATTTTATTTCTGTAGCTTTTGTAGACTGAATTTGCCCAAAAAAATTACATATCTGAGTTCCTCTCACAATTTCACCCAATTTTAAAAAAAAAACAGCCGAAATGGAGTCCGAGAAGTGAAGTTATGAACATTTTAAATTCAACAGTTTTTTAGGGTTTTCCAGAAAAAGCCGTGATTTTCTGCCGTAACTTATTGTTCTATTTTTTGGGATTTTTCATGAAGTTTGCGGGACCGAAGAGTTCATAGGGTGCTTATATGGCTATTTCCTCTCAAACCCTCAAAGAAAATGTACAGATTACTGAAGCATTCAAAGCCCAATTGTTTGACACATTGAATGACATATTTGATGGCTTTGTAGATGGTTTCAATGATAGTTTTCATAGTATTCAAGATTATTTGGATAACATGCAGGAGAGGTTTCTTATCGCAGACCTCATGGATGAATATAATCAAGAAATATATGCTTGGTATGATTTTGAGGCCGATTTCAATGATTGGTATATGGATAGTTGTCATTTCTGGGATGGTAACCACTTCCATATTTTATTTGATGACTCTACTCCACCTTCTGTAGAGAACATCAATGTCCCACATCAGGAGCTAGTTACCAGCGTTGAGCCTGCATATTCTACAATGGTATTGTTTCTTCCAGATTCATATTTGATCATCTCTCACTATGTGGATGGATATTCTTATTTGGATCCACATGATAGGTGTCAGTATTGGGAGCATCATTTTCAGTTGGTTATTGGGTGTCGATATCTTCCATGTGGGGTTCACATGAAAAATTGGACATGGGACCCTGGTTTACAATGGAGGTTGGACTACTTCAACATGCTGGCTGCCATTTCTTAATGGGACCATGGTTCTCTAGTCTACTTCAACACTATGGTCCACACTTATCCATGGGACCCTGATATATGGTTGTACATCAAGCGTTGAGGACAACGATTTCATAAAGGGGATGGAATGTAAGGTAGCTAGAGAGGTAATGGGGGGGCCCAGAGGGCCCATAGTGATAATAGTGGAGGTTATTCAATGTAAGGTGGACTAGGTCCAATATATTATTAAATAAGGCCCACTATGGTAGTTAGATATAATAAATGAGTAGTTAGATATAATAAATGTAAGAGGACTTCTTAGAAGGTTCTACTTCTAAAAGATTTATTCTCTATAATATTCTTAGGTGATGGTAGCACTATATAGAGGGGTTCAAGCAATGTAATGAGATATGAAGAAAATTATTGTATTGTGAGTTGTAGCTCAATAGGAGGATGTCCCCTCGAAGAGGCAAGTGAACAGGAGAGAATCCCTTCCATAATAGGATCCATTGTATGGTGTTGCCCTACCCCAAGGGTTTGGTAATAATAAAGTGTGGTTTCTTCTATCTTGTTTTGTGGATCTATTGTGTATTCAGTATTTGTGGTGATTATATTTGTAGATGTATTTAGGTTCTTAACACCTTTGTTTAACATAGTTTTGAACAAAGAATAGGGAGAAGTGTTGAAGCAAGTGACAATAATGGTTTTCAATTTTTTTGTTTGACAATGTTTAAGAAACAAAGTATGTTGAATTAACATTTTAGTTGAGTGGAGATCTCTTGAAAATACCCATATCTAGACCACATCCTTAAAAGTGATCATGTCAAGTTAACATCACATATGGATACAATTGATGGATAGTATTTTGACACACCAAATTCATTCTCTCCCAACACATTGGTCTAAGGTTCAAAACACACTGCAAGAATGTTTTATTGGATCTTTATATGCTTATCACAAGGTTTATGTGAACTCTTTTTCCATCAAATTTATGATTTATGAATGAATATGCACACATTTGAGTTTGTTTAATGAACATCTATGTGGAGTTTAGGCATCTCTAATAATGAGATGTTGTGGGATCATTTTCTTCACTATCAAGCTCGAGTTGTAGCTCGAACTCATGTCCATATAGGAATATTTTACAAGCAGATAGGGTCTTTAGGCTCTTTCAACCATTGTTGTGCCATGTCCCCATTTTTGGGTTCCATTATTTGGCAGTAGAAGGGACTTTTTTGGCTTGTCAGTGGAGAAAATTGAGTAAAAAGGGGTCATTTAATGTCACTTAACTAGTATATGATATGTTTTTAAAGTGACATTGGATAAGTAAAGTAAATTTATATTAATAAGTTACTTAACCATTATTAAAGTGACTTTTAATATTAAAGTGAAAATTGGAGGGAAAATAAGGGTTACATTTGATTTGGTCAAAAGGGGAAAGTTCTAGAAGTCATGGAGAAAGGATAAAAGCAGGGGTAGAGCCTCACTTTGGAATTATGATTTTATCTCTCATTTTGGAAGTGCTCTTGGAGCCATTATTTCGTTAGGGTTTAGGAAAACCCTTCCACTATTGGTTTGGTTTCGGTGGTGCAATATCCACCCTAGCTAGACAAGAGGGGAATCCACTCGGGATTTCCATTGGAGCTTAGACAAGAAGGAGGATCCATCCATGGTTTTCATTTGAGATTCATCCAAGTTTTGTAGATGATATCAAGTTTCTTTAGCTGAAGTTGTTTCTACAACTGAAGTCATTTCTATAACTGAAGCCATTTTTGTAGCTAAAGTCGTTTCTGTAGCTGAAGTCGTTTCTGCAATTGAAGTTGTTTCTGTAGCTGAAGCCATTTCTGTAACTGAGGTAGTTTCTACAGATGAATATGTTTTTTGCAGCTGAGGCCAGTTCTATAGCTGAAGAAGTTTTTGTAGCCGGGCCGAGTTTTTGTAGCCAAGGTAGAGTTTTTGTAATTGGGTTGAGTTTCTATAGCCAGACTGAGTTTCTATAGTTGGGACGAGTTTCTATAGTTGAGGTCGAGTTTCTATAGTCGATCGAGTTTCAGTAGCTGAGGCCAAGTTTCCTTAGTTGAAGTCGAGTTTTGTATCTAAGGCCGATTTTTTGTAGTTGAGGAGAGGTGGCATCATTTACATGTTTTGGGTTGCTTATTATGTGCTTGTAGTGTTGTATGGAAACTGCTATTGCAACCAATAGAGATTTTTATTGTTGTGATTTGGGTTCCATCCATAATAAATATGCCCACAATGTCTCTTCTATTTCATGAATATTTTGTATGCATGCAATATGTTTGATGGAATATCCCTTTTTAGAACCCTTGCAAACTATTTGTAGAAATTTGTAAACTAGTTATGGCATTAAAATCATATGTAATGCAAATTGTTTGACAAAATCACACAACAAGATCTAATTTAATTGGAAAACAAACATAATATTCCCACCCAACCTACTTGGGAATACTACATTGGTATCAGAGTTGGTGATCTTCCCAACTTGTGTGGATAAGAAAAGATGAAGACCAACAAGGAATCCATAGCAAAATATTAGAAGGAACTAACATCATTTTTAAAGTACCCAATATTGTGGTCGTTGTATGCAGAGTGCATAGCCTACTGCGACGACTATGAGAAGTTTAGTGAGGAGATCCAAGTTGCTATGTCATTAGAGGATTATGTCGACATCAAGAGTGGGAATGGGCCTAGAGATCGTACCAAGACCTCTTTGAAGGGCCCAAGGAAGAAATCAAAAGGGAATAATCCTAAAGAACAAGTGGAGGAGCATGCATCTAGCCATGAGGAGAATGTGTGCATAGAGGAAGAACAAATAGTAACCTATGAGACATCATCATAATTAACCGATGAGACCAGTGACACTAGCATGTTGGATGGTTATACCTCTAATGAATCAATAGAAGATGAGGATGTAACACCTAATGATGACCATATGTTCCAATCAGACAATGTTGGTGATCCAACATCTTTCACTATGCATGATACTTATGATGAAGGTAGTTCACGCAGGATAGCACCTACGCATGATGAGGATTCAACACCATATCTCATTTATGATTTCAATGAGGAGGAGGACGTGATTGCACCTCAACAAGGTTTGGAGGACCAATTATTGGTCAAGGAGGACCAAATTGTATAGGTGTAGACAAGGGCAAGTGGTACTCATAAATTTATTGAAGATGTTATGTGGAAAGCTTAGATGGAGGAGAAACAAAAAAGAGTTGTAGATGGGATCACTAGTACTCAATTATGCATCATCAAAGAATCACTAGAAGAAATGAAATATGATTACTTACAGTTGTTCATGGATAGGGACCTTGCTCTTAAGTTCATTGAAGACAAGGAAAGAGAGATTGAGGATCTTTGTTACTAGCTTAGCATGGCACACTCATCATCATTGACAGTAGCAGAGACTTCATCATCTTTGGTGGCAATGACACATGAGAGAATGAGTGGCACTCATGATCAGAGGGTGGATCCTCTTGTGACGATTGAACATTAAGAGCATTCATGGTTGCATGTGTATGAGGATATTTTGGACACAAAGGGTTTTGACTGTCTGCCTTTCTTACATTGCAGGGATAATGAGCCATTTCTTTTGGCTCAAGGCTCAGCCACAGAGATAGTAGTTGAGAAAATTCCTTGTATACTAGCCAGCAAGGAAGTATATGCACTAGTTGATTGGGGAAATGAGTACAGGATAGATGTGGGTACATCACTCCGGGATCCAAGTTCAATTGGTATTAGTAGAGTGATTAATATAATGTCACATATATGATACATGATGATATAATGGTGTGCAGTGGGACACAAAAACATATAATAGTGCACGATGGTATGCAGTGGGTTTTTGGGATATTTCCCCTAGGGCGACCTCCAGACAAAGATTTCAGACATATCGTTGAGTTGGGTTGATGACCTCCTGGCCTTAAACCCACGATTCAGCAAAATTCTCAAAACAAATTTCTTCTCAGCTCAAATCGAGTTGCTCTCTAAATTACGTGCAGACCCAAATTCCCCCTAAAAAAAGTATCAGATTTACTCTGTGAATGCACCAGTTCATTGGTGCTCTATAACAAGGGCTTATTTCCCTAAGATATCGTGCTCAAAACCACTAGATAAACCTCATTTTCCAACTCTTCCATTCGTCGAAATTCATTCCTTATCCACATGACCAATAACCACGATCATGAGCTTATTTACTTAAGGACTTTACCTGTAGCGCTTCCTCCTAGCATCCTCGTTTCACAAAACCTCACTATTATGACCATGACTTAACATTATCAAGATTTATTCAATGTCTATCATCCACCATCGATTGTCACAGCATGGATGATCTATATCTAACCTATATCAATCAATCAAGACAAGGGAATATTCCTCGATACCATCCTTTGATACCTTTTCTCCTTGCACCAGAGCATACTTCGAAATGATCGCTCCAATGGACAATTTATGTCATCCCTAGATGCGTCTCGATGGACGATCTAGATCAATGTACAAAATCCAAATTACATCAGAGTTTGTATGTCGTACCCTCTCAAGTTGTTGCACTCTGAAACGTTCACTCCGACAGGTCTTTTGCCTTCCTTTCAGACTTTGAATAGCTGCGAACTCTCCACAGTGGATGAATCTAATATTTACGGTCATAGATCATTATCTCCACTTCCACTACACCAAGTCTTCACCATAGAACTCACACATGGATTCCACGTGTCACTTGCTTACTCATGGATCCAAATGCCATGTTTCGCTTACTCATTCATCCACTTCACTTGCCACATGTCCATACCTCATTCGTTGATGCCACGTTTGGGTCTCTGTCAATTGCCACGTGTCTCTTCCATGTCCATTTATCTATTCCATTCCAAATAGATCTTAGTCATTCATCTCTATGCTTCTATCGAAGTTCCTCCAACCATTGGACTCCAATGGATCTACTCTGAGAACCAATCAAATGTTGCCACACATCACTTTCACAATCTCGACCTACATTACTTTGAATAGATCTAGACCATATGTCGGGTTATTTCCTCTCTAGTCTAGGCCATTGATCAGAGTTTTATTATGATCCCCTTATGTAACTCATAAGTTTCATCTGCAACGTTGATATTCTCTACGATCAATCTCCATCATCCATGTGACTAAAATTGTCAAAATATCCTTCGCTGCTAGATCCTCTCTACTCTAAATCTGCTACTTCGAAGGCTCTTCATTGTTGCTTCAAGCTCCGAACTTAGGTTAATTTATGTTTTTCGATCTGGATGTGGCCCACTCTAGATCCAATATTGTTCTTCCAATATTTAACTCATGAACAATTATTTGGTCCGATGAATCGATGCTCCTAATCAATTCTTTAACTAGATCCGATGGCTCCTATTTCTTGATGTCTTCATACAAAAATTGAATTTTGTTCGACCTGCACATAGAGACAAAATTGATCCCTTCTCATCCTGACTTCAATGATATTGTTGGGGTTTAACCACGATTTAAACTGATCAAGTTTATCCTTGATACATTGATATCTTCGATGATCAATGGTCATTCTTGGTCCAACCTACACAAATACTCGATTTTGATTATGAACCTGCATACACACTTTTAAGAGGGAAATTATCACTATTCAATTATTAAAGCTTGCACACTCAATCTAACATAGGTCTACCACGATACACATAGGTATTTAGCAAACATTCCTATGAAACACTCGAAACAAAGTTATTATATTAATCAATTGTACACATATTGTACATACGATTTACATAAGGCCTCACCCCTTTGATGGCATTTTACAGTCTCATACTCTTGGCTCGATTTCCTGTTCAATTGGCCACACCTCATGCCCGAAGGCTTACAATATTTAACACAAGGTTCCTGAACCCGAATATATTCATACCATAACAATCGTTCATTAAATTAATCTCTAGGATCTTCTAAGATTCACAAAATCCTCTTGAGGTCTATAATTAACCTATCTCTCTAACTATTACAACCTCTCGAAATATTCTTTAACAAGACAGATTCGATTACAAATAATCTCAACCAAATATCAATCCTATACATCCTTATAGAATTCCATAAAGCATAGGAATTCAACAATTAAATAATTAAATTCAAAACCCCCCTAGGTCTAGTCAAACAAGGTTGTTTTTGGAGGAAGGATGCTCCTACATTAGACTCCCAAGGAACAAAATTTGTTCATGATCTCCTGATCATGAGTTCCCATTGTTGAAGTCCTCTTGGATCCCATACTTTATGCTACTGACCACTTTTCTTGTTGTATTGTTGTTTCCTGCAAATTTCCATTTGTCCTTATGCTAATGATTTTCTTCTTTACTTCAGTATGCCTTCTCAGAAACGCCTTCACCATCAACATCCTCATTTCCTCAATCTCTATGTATATTGATCTATCCTCTGGCTGGTACATGTTGCTGAAATTTTCTATTGCTGATGTCCACTGGTTGTTGCATTTCTTCTTCTATATATCTCCATCCAGAAATGTTTGAGATATTCAGTTGCCTCTCTAAATTCCTCGTGGAAAACTGCAATATATATTCAATATTTTTTCTCTCCTCTTCAATTCTACAACTAATCATTTCTCAACACTCTAGGATTTCAATTGTTATGCAGTCCTCCTTATCAATCCTTGGATTGATCAACCAGTCTTCCAACATCCTTAGCTCTCCCTCAAAATCTGTGAGCACTGTATCTGAGTGTTGTCCTTCCAACTCTTTTTTCACTGCAACAATGGGCTCTTCCATATTTGCATCACTTGATAAAAAGTGATATAGGTATTGATCACTCTCATGAGACAATGTTGTCTCTTCCTTCTCTATGAAATAATTTTGAATTTGTCTCCCTTCACTTTCTTTAACACCTACAAATACACACCAATAATTAGTTTTAAAAAAACAAGTCTCTCTAGCCTCATCTGATTCCTTTTCCAACACATCCTTATTCTGATATGATCTTTCCTAATAGTTCATGATACTCTTAATAGGTCTATCTTCTTCCTCATCCTTTTCATCAAAGAATAATCCTTGCTCTGGTTCACATAAGTGAAATTCTTCCTCTACCAGTTCCCTCTGTTTGAACTCATCTCCTCTGAGTTTCTCCTTCTTCAACAAAGCACTTAACCTGTGCTTCAAGATTTCCAAGCTTTTCCTCAGCTTCCTTGCAACCAATTTCATTATAGGCCACTTGAATTTCTTCTTCAATTTCCAACCTTGTCTCTCATTTTCCTCAATCTTCCTCTGTAGCATCTTCCTTATATAACTGAGTTTTACTCTTAACTCAACCATTTCTCTATCAATATCCTCTTGACTCATTCTCTTTATACCATTTTCTTTGGCATATGTCTTTCCTCTGATGTGGCTTCCTCCTAAACCTTTCTAATGACCATCAGTGGTCATTTTAACTCCTACCTTTGTGAACATCTCCTTGTTCATTGTGAGCTACATGAAACCTCTGTAGAAAATCTCCTCATCTTATACCTAATACCAACTCAATCTTCTCTCATGAATTTGACCCCTTGACATCCTCCTAGTTCTATCTCCTTAGAACCTTCTGAGCATCTCTATGCTCCTCTCTAGCTTTTCACTTTGCTCACTTTTCCTTGAGAACATCAATTGTCATCTTTACTTCCAATCTTCTGCTGGAAGTACTTACAACATCCTTTGCTGCAAGATTCTTCCACAAGATTCTTCACTTGAGATATTTTCTTGCTCTCTCTTCCTCTCTCATAGCTCTACTATTGTAATGTTGCTACCAATCCTTCTTTGCTACTTGCAATCACAAATATTCATAACCAGAGTTAATATAACATCGATAATACCTGGAAGATATGTTATGAGATCTTGTCTCCCACATTCGATGCACTTGAATGGACAACTCCCCATCACAATGCCTCTACGACTTTATCATGTATTCCTCTATACATGTTCCCTTTGAATCAACTCAATCTTCCACTGGCTGCAATCTTCTGTCATAGATTTCCTTCTTCTATTTCAGAAAAAAACTCCTTCTTCTATTTTTCTCTGATATAAAAAATGAACTTCGTTCATTTAAGGTATTCCATTTGAAATCAAATATATAGGAAAATTCAATTTCCTTCTCTAATACCAAAAATGATGACCTCCCGGCCTTAACCCACAGTATGCAGAATTCTTAGAACGAATTTATGCTCAGCTCAGATCGAGATGCTCTCTAAATTACATGTGGACCTAAATTCTTGTTCAATGAAGTATCATATTTACTCTGTGAATGCACCAATCTGTTGGTGTTATACAACAAGATCTTATCTCCCTAAGACCTCGTGCTCAAAATTGCAAGCTAAATCTTATTTTCTATCTCTTCCATTCGTCGAAATTAATTTGTTATCCATGTGACCAATAACCATGACCGCAAGCTTATTTACTTAAGAACTTTACCCATAGCACTTCCTCCTAGCGTCCTTGTTCCATAAAAACTCACTGTTATGACCACAACTTAACATTATCAAGATTTATTCAACGTCCATCCTCCATCGTCGATCATCATAGCATTGACGATATAGATATGTCATGTATCAATCAATCAAGACGAGGGAGTATTTCTCAATATCCTCCTTCGATACATTTTTTCCTCACACCAGAGAAGACTCCAAAATGATCGCTCCGATGGATGGTTGATCTCGTTCCTGGATGTGTCTTGATGGACGGTCTATATTAAGGTCCACTTTCTTTTGCATCTGAGTTCGTCTATCGGACCCCCTCGAGTTGCTACACTCTGAAAATTTCACTTTGACAAGTCCTTCGCCTTCCTTTCGGACTCCAAATAACCACGAACTCTCCATCATTGATCAATCTAATATCTATGGTAACATATCACCCTCTCTTCTTCCACTGTGCCAAGTATTCACCATGGAACTCACACGTGGATGCCACATGTCACTTTCTTACTCATGGATCCAACTGCCATGTGTCCATACCTCATTCACTGATGCCATGTCCAGGTCTCTGTCAGCTGCCACGTGTCTCTTTCATGTCCATTGATCTATTCCATTTTGAATAGATCTCATCCATTCATCACGATCCTTCTATAAGAGTTACTCCAAATATTGGACTCTGATGTCTCTACTCCAAGAGCCAATCAAATTTTCCCACGTGTCACTTCCGCCATCTCGACCCAAATTACTCCGAACAGATCTAGATCGTCTGTCAAGGTCTTTCTTCTCTAGACTAGGCCATTAATAAGGGTTCTATTATGCTCCCCTTATGGAACTCAGAGTTTCATCTTCACCATTGATCTGCTCCATGATCAATATCCATCGTCCATTTGACTAAGCTCGTTGGAGTATCCTTTGCTGCTAGATCCTCTCGACTTTGAATCTGCTACTCTGAAGGATCTTCACTCCTGCTTCAGGCTCTGAACTTAGGTTAATTTTTGTTTGTCGATCTGGATGTGGCCCACTCTAGATCCAATATTGTTCTTCAAAACTTTAACTCACAAAAAATTCTTTGGTCCGATGAATCGACGCTCCCGATCGATTCTTCAACTAGATCTAATGACTCCTATTTCTTGACGTCTTCATACGAATATTGAACTTTGTTTGACTTGCACATAGAACGAAACTTGATCCTTGCTCATCCTAACTTCAACAATCTCACTAGGGTTTAACCATGATTTCAAGCGATCAAGTTTCTCCTTGATACATCGATCTCTTCGATGATCAATGGTCATTCTCAATCCAATCTGCACCAAATACTCAGTTCTGATTCTAAACCTGCATACACACTTTTAAGAGGGAAATTATCATTGTTCAATTATTAAATGTTGCACACTCAATCTAATAGAGGTCTACCATGATACACAGAGGTATTTAATAAACATTCCCATGCAACACTCGAAGCAGAGTGATTCTATTAATTAGTTGTACACATAATGTACATACGATTTTCAAAAGGCCTCACCCCTTTGATGGCCTTTTACACTCTCATACTCTTGGCTTGATTTCCTGTTCAATTGGCCACACCTCATGCCCAAAGGCTTACAATATTTAACACAAGGTTCCTGAACCCGAATCTGTTTAGGCCATAACAATCATTCACTAAATTAATCTCTAGGATCTTCTAAGATCCACAAAATCCTCATGAGATCTATAATTAACCTAAGATCTCTAACTGTTAAAACTTCTCGAAATATGCTTTAACAAGACAAATTCGATTACAAATAATATCAACCTTATAAATCCTTCTAGAATTCCATAAAACATAGGAATCCAACAATTAAATAATTAAATTCAAGACCCCCTTAGGTCTAGTCAAATGTAGGATGCTCCTGCATCATGGGTTCACTCAAGATCGATGAGTGGATGGACAAGCCTAATGGAGGGGTATATCCCTCAAAGATTGATATTCAAGTGGGATATCACCAGAGAAGGGACAGAGAGTAGGATATATGTAGGATCACTCTCAAATGTTACCTTGAGTCCTTGGTCATACCATAGGGGTTGACCGACACACCTGACACTTTCCAGTATTATAGGTAGTGGCAATGGAATCTAGTTCCATTTTTTGATGCCAATAGTATATTCAGAAGGACGTGGAGGACTCACTTGAATCAACTGGGTGAGACAAGCATGATTATAGCCATGCTAGATTTCTTTTGTTTGGACTATGTGGTTGGAGCACAGGAGGAGATCCAGATTGTATTGGGCTAGTTCACATAGATTCCAACTGATAGAGTGGTGGATGGCATTATCCACTACAAAGGTCACACATTTGTATCCCCTGAGCCCCCACTTAGAGAGATGATTACGAGGGCTATGTGTGATCCACATTCGGTAAGGCATTCTTGGTACTCATATGGGTATGAGGCACCACACGTGACAAGGATACTTTCCAGAGAGGTATTTAGACTCCACATATTACCAGGGTACATTGATGATGATCGAGTTAGCATATATCCTGGTGCAATTTGGCAGGAACCAAACAGATAAGCATGCGCAGAGTTGATTCCTAGTACTAGGTTTCCACCAGATGATGGCATACCAGGGACTTGGGTCATTTTGACTCCGACAGTTACCGGTATGGTGCAACAACATATAGCAGGTATTAGGAGTGGTGGTCTTCCTATTTTGTGGTGGGATTTGGGAATTCATCTGAATGATAGATTGATTCAGATGATGGTTGACAAAGCCGAGACAATGATCGATCCATTTTATTTTTGGGGTGTCAATAGAGGGGACGTTAAGACTTACTCTATAGGGAAGGAAATACTTGAGGGAAATTGTGTAATTGCAGACTTAGACTTCACTGAGACACTTTCACAAGAAACGATTCAAGATGGTGGCTTCAGTCCCTTCAGGGAGATCAACTTGGGGTTCCAGGAGAGGAGGATGCAGACTGGGCACGTTGGTCTGACGATGATGATCAGAGTAGTGCAATGTCAACATGGTGGTATATTTCCAGGATTAGTTTGGGACCATGGGATCACATTGTTTGAAAGTTCAACCACTATTAGAAAGGAGAGCATCGACTTTGACTTTCCAGAGTTTACTTTTAGGAGTCTTTGGAGTGGTTTCTTGGAGGAGTGGTATTCCAAGGACTTGAACAAGCTTACGCAACTTATTATTGATTGGATTATCAACAACAATCAGATGGATTCTTGTATTAGCACCTTATAGACCAGTGCTATGCGCTTCACATCATACAGGCTAGTTTGGGATCTTAGCAACTTTACCATCTACGAGTTTCTTGTGTTTGCATGGAGGGACTTTGTGGACGATATGTTGGGAGATTATCCAGATGATTGTAGTAGACTGGGGGTGATGGAGTATTAGGGATTTTCCCTTTGACACTTGGATACTAGGTGTAGTTTATGCCCTATAGGTTGATGGCCACATAAACTTCTCTATGATGTCTTTATTTAGATTTGGTTCAGACGACTTCACTGAGATACCTTAGTTGGGTATGATCCTCAACAATGGGGATGATTCTTTAAGGCATTGCAACTTGTGGAGGCAGGTGTGGAGGATGCAATTTAGGTAGGAGGATCAAATATTTATGATCAGAGTGGCGCAACGACAACATGATGAGTCCTTTTTGAGGATAGATTGGGACCCTAGGATTTCAGTACGAGACAATGCAACAATTGACACAGAGGCAAGGGCTATTTTTTTCTCTCATGATATTGGTTCCCTAGCAAAGCAGTACATTGATGGGTTGATTGAGTGATTGCAACACCAAGTGGCCTTGTTGGTGGTTTTCAGAAGGCCTCTTATATCAATACATTACAGGACCACGGTTTGAGTGAAGGATGCTTCACATCTTATAGGGTGGTTTAGGATCTTGGTATCATTTTTAGTTTCAGTATGGATCAGTCAATGGAGCATCATGTCATGATGGAATTGCTTGAGGACAAGCAATCTTTTGGAAGGGAGGATTTGTCATGTCCCCATTTTTGGGTTCCTTTGTTTGGTAGTAGAAGGGACTTATGTGGCTTGTCAGTGGAGAAAAATGAGTAAAAAGGGGGTCATTTAATGTTACTTAGCTAGGAAATGATATGTTTTTATAGTCACATTGGGGAAGTAAACTAACTTTAGATTAATAAGCTACTTAAGAATTATTAAAGTGATTTTTAATATTAAAGTGAAAATTGGAGGGAAAATAAGGGTTACATTTGATTTGGTCAAAAAGGGGAAAGTTCTAGAAGTCATGGGAAAATGATAAAAGGAGGGGTAGGGCCTCTCTTTGGCATTATGATTTGATCTCTCATTTTGGAAGTTCTCTTGGAGCCATTTTTTCGTTAGGGCTTAGCAAAACCCTTCCACTATTGGTTTGGTTTCGGTGGTGCAATATTGACCCTAGCTAGACAAGAGGGGAATCCACCTAAGATTTGCATTGGAGCTTAGACAAGGAGGATGATCCATCTAGGGTCTTCATTTGAGCTTCATATGAGTTTTGTAGCTAAGATCAAGTTTATGTAGCTGAAGTCGTTTTTGGAGCTGAGGTCATTTCTGTAGTTGAAGTCGTTTCTGCAACTGAGCCTGTTACTGTAACTGAAGAAGTTTTTGTAGCCGAGCCGAGTTTCTGTAGTATGGCCAAGTTTCTGTAGTTTGACCGAGTTTCTGTATTCGATCCGAGTTTCTGTAGCCCGACCGAGTTTCTCTTGTTGGGCCAAGTTTCTGTAGCCGAAGCCGAATTTCTGTAGCTGAAGTCGAGTTCTGTAGCCAAGGCCGATTTTTTGTAGTTTAGGAGACATGGCATCATTTACAGGTTTTTGGTTGCTTATTGTGTGCTTGTGGCGTTGTATTATAACTGCTATTGCAACCAATAGGGATTTGTATTGTTGTGATTTGGGCTCCATCTATAATAAAGATGCCCACATTGTCTCTTCTATTTCATGAGTATTTTGGATGCATACAATATGTTTGATGGAATATCCCTTGTTAAAACCCTTGCAAATTGTTTGTAGAAAGTTGTAAACCAGTTATAACATTAGAATCATATGTAATGCAAGTTATGACATTAGAATCACAACTGTTTGACAAAATCACACAACCAGATCTAATATAATTGGACAACAAACATAATATTCCCACCTAGCCTAATTAGAGATATTACATGTTGCTATAATTATGTTATCATCTTTAACACTAAAAATCACATTGAAATGGAAGCTTGGTGAGCACAGTAAATGTGAATTCTCGGTTCTTCATGTATGATTTGAGCTTCACCCATAAAGGCTCTCTTTAAATCAATGGTCGCATTTTACATTTTGTTGGATATCATTTGTGAAATAAAGTAATAAGTTGAAATTTTTTTTGTTATTGACTTTTTATTATCCTAGAATGATTTTCATCAAATTCACACATAGAAATTTAATATTTCACATATTTACGTAAAATTGAAAAACTAAAAACAAAAATAAAATAATTTTTTTTTTCATGGTTCATCAAAATTCGTACACACGAGATTAACTTCAAATTCGAGTGGGTGCTTAAGGTTCGCTTATACATCTATGGAATATGGTTGTTAAGACTATTCAACCATTGAATAGGGTTGTAGAATGGTAGTTCGTTGGGATTTTTGTTAGCATTATATAACTATCGAATATAGTTGTAGAATGATTGTTGGGATTTTTTTTTAAAGAGTGTGCGGTGGACTTTTTCATCGCTTGGTCTGAATGGTCGGCTTGTCGCTTTCATTTAATTCTGAATAACATGGCAGGCGTGACTTTTACTTTGCTTTAAAGTAAATAGTGGTAAAAAATTATTTTACTATTTCCTTCAAAAAAATTTTTGTAAAGAATTACCTTACTTGTTAAAAGGTTAAAAAGATACATAATTTAACAAAGGTTATATGGCAGTTTAGTCCCTTCCCAACCAGTTTTAAAATATATAAACAAAGGTTAAAAAGATACATAATTTAACAAAGGTTATATGGCAGTTTAGTCCCTTCCCAACCAGTTTTAAAATATATAAACAATTTAGTATGAGATTTGTAATCTGGATATAAATACATTTTTTACACATAATTTGATGGATATGTATTTTGATTCAATGGATATGTGTTTGTGGTTAAAGTTGTATCAAGCTTAAAAAGCCCACAACCCAGAGCTCATAGAGGAAAATGAAAAAAGAGCACAATTTAGAATGAGGCTTGCAAATTGGATATAAATATATTTTTGGCACATGATTATATATTTTGGCACATGAATCTATGGATATGTGTTTGTGGTTCGAGTTGCACCACTCTTGAAAAACCCACAACCAAGAGTGCACGGAGGAAAATGAATAAAGAGAGCAAGGAGGAAAATTAATAATGTGTTAAAAGGTATCAAACAAGGTTTACTGAGAAAATGGACAATGGAGATTCGAGATTTTAGAAAGAGCATTAGGGTTTGGTTTGGAATTTTTAACATGACCAAGAATTTATAGTACACATGTTGTACTTGCAATTTTATTAGGGTAGGAAGAATGATTAAGCTTGGGGTTGATGTGGTTTTTATAAAAATATAAAAAAAAATTGTTATTGATATTTTCATGAGTTCATAGGAATTTAGGAGTTTACACACTTTATTTTCAATTTTAATTTTAGGTTTTTATCATAAGGGAGAGTTATATCATCTTGGATCTATCAAAGTTTTAACCATTTGTCAAAGTATTTTTCTATCAACTTTTTAGTACCAGATTGCTTAGACACAATTGCAAGATGATGATAGGAAGCATGTTTTTGTCAAGTTTTATAGCTTGTGTTCGTATAAATTATATCATTTTAAGGTTTCACATTCAATGGGGAATATACCAGCTTCCATGAGGAGAATGTGACACTAATTAATGTTGTTTTTAATTTTGAAGTTGTAAGTAATGAGTTATTTTTGAATTTGTTTAATTATTTCTCCCCTAAATTGTAAAACCATAGAGAAACATTTACATTATAAGATTAGATAAAAGTGATTTTTTTATCACTTTATCAAAGTTCCACCTCGATTTTCACTATAATATATTTTCATTGGGTAAATATTCCCCTTTTAATACTAAAATTCCAATTAAACTTATGATTGACAACAACACTTAAAATATAAATTATAATATGTATAAACTTAAATAAGTTTAATCTCTTAAACACGTTTTTAATAAGTTTAAACATGAATTGCATTTATTAAAAACTGAAGATTAATAACTAGGTTTAAATACTAATTTAAGTACTTTATAATTATTTTATAATATTAAGTTTTAATTATATAAAATTCATTTTTTAATATTAATTTTTAATTATACAAATTATGACTAAAATCTAAACTATAATATTTTTGTATTTTATTTTTAAATATATATACTTATAATTATTTTAAAATTCTTTTTTAATATCATATTTTATTTATAAAAATTATGATTAAAATCTAAATTATAATATTTTTATATTTTATTTTTAAATATACATATTTTTAAATAAATTTTATTTATTAAATATATTAAGTATATTTAATATGAATTATATTTCTTTAAAAATATATATATTTCTTCATCATATACATTTGATTTTTTAATCTAAATATTTTATAAATATATTAAAGTATTAAATAAATTTATTATTTTAAAATTTATTTTTTAATATTAAATTTTAAATATTTTTAGGTCGAAAGGCGTATACCTATTGGAGATGGGCACAATTAATGATCTTTTAATCTTAAATTATAATCTGATGGTTATGCATTGAAGATGCTGACATATTTATTGTTGATAACTTCTTTGCATTTATAAATGCATCCCTTAACCTGATTACTTTTTAACATTTACCTAATCATATTAAAAAATTACTGTAACATCATATGATTGCCACGTTTAAATAATTAACTTTTGAAATTCTTCAACTGTCTAATTTCTTCATGAATGACACTGACATTTTTATTACTGACTTTTTTTTTAACTTGACGTTTTTACTGCATGTTTTTTTGGTATTTTTATTACTAAATTTTTTTTTTTAACTTAGTGCTAGTTATATTTTATTTTTAAATATATATATATATATATAGAAAGCATTCTTTAGTGTTGGGTTTTTTAAAACCATTTTTTTATGGTTTTTTCACAATAAAACCCAAACAGAAAAACCACCTTATCACTCCAGTTGTCGGCCAAGCAAAACCACCTTATCCCTCCAGCGATCATGCATTTCATTTCTTTGCCGATTAGGACAGGCCTTTATTTATGTTGGTCAGTATTTATTATTGATGTGTTTGCTCTTAATACTTCGGCGACATCTTCCACGCAAGCTTATCACACAGAAGACTTTTAATGCAGAATATGTTGCAGCGGGGACACATGCACACAGACCAATCAAGGTCACGCAATTCTGTTTAAGAGCATGGCCTGATCATGAGCTGGTTCATGGCCGCATGTTCTTTTTCAATTCATGGTGCTCGATTCGGCACTGCAACTATACTGTTCTTTTGCAGCAAAGGCGCGGATAGAAGAACTTTTAAAGTTTTTTATTTTTTTTATTTGGGTTTTCCGTACTATTTATGTAACTGAACAGGCTTGCTATGGTACATGAAACATCAGGGAGAGTATACTTGTTTTGTTTTTCTTTCTTTTCATTTTCTTTGTATAATGTAAATGCACGGATGTAATATCTTCGGCTCTCGAATTTCTATCTGATGGAGGCAGATACCTCTTAAAAGCATAAAATATAACCTGGGTTTCTGTCTGATGTAGGCAGAGAGCTGTTAAAACTATAAAATCTAACCGGAATTTCCATCTGAAAATTATAAAATTTAACCTGAATTTCTATCTGAT
>JZKD02S1832442.1:575146-588448 GCA_000966675.3 Picea glauca
ATTTTTGAATCTCTTCAAACAATAATTATTTGAAAAATGAGTTATATACTCATTATCGTCAGGTGTGAAAACTATAGTTAAGCATAAAACTATTAATAATAAAAACATAGTTAAACATAAAGTTAATAAAAACTCAAACATAAAACATAAAGATTACATAAATCTTATTGTTATTAAATTATATAAAGTATAGCAGTGGGATTTTTGGATTTAATCAAAAATAATAACAAGTAAATAAATTATGTCCTTTCTGCAAGTATTACAGCTGCATAATGTTAAGGTGTCATCTCCCTTTTATCTACATGAGTTGTATGTAATACTACTACAGTTTAAAGTTATTAAAATTCAAACATAAAACATAAAGATTACATAAATCTTATTGTTAGTTATTAAAATTCAAACATAAAACATAAAGATTACATAAATCTTATTGTTATTAAATTATATAAAGTATAGCAGTGGGATTTTTGGATTTAATAAAAAATAATAACAAGTAAATAAATTATGTCCTTTCTGCAAGTATTACAGCTGCATAATGTTAAGGTGTCATCTCCCTTTTATCTACATGAGTTATATGTAATACTACTACAGTTTAAAGTTATTAAAATTCAAACATAAAACGTAAAGATTACATAAATCTTATTGTTATTAAATTATATAAAGTATAGCAGTGGGATTTTTGGATTTAATCAAAAATAATAACAAGTAAATAAATTATGTCCTTTCTACAAGTATTACAGCTGCAGAATGTTAGGGTGTCATCTCCCTTTTATCTACATGAGTTGTATGTAATACTACTACAGTTTAAAGTTATTAAAATTCATATGAAAGTATCGTGTGTATACAATTCATCTATATTCAACTAGTGTTTTGAATCCGTAGAATAATAAATATGATGAGGGATAAGAATTGTCTATATACACCTCACTTATATCTAACTAGTGATTTGAATCCGTAGAATAATAAACATTGTGAATAATAGTGATGTAACTTTATTGCAGTTGAATGACTTCCCATAGAGTTGAATGACTTGCACCAATAAAGTCTCTACCGTAAGGCTTAGTCGTCAGTTTTCAAAAGTCTTATATTACTGACAAATTATTTAATTTTAATAGAATTCTACAGCAAGTTTGCAATAAAACATCAAAGTTTATATCCAATAAAAATCAAGATAAATATTAATTAATTTATTATTTAATTAAAAAATTATAAACTATTAAATTAAACTTTAAATAATATATAAAATTTTAAAAATCAAAAAACAATAATATATGTTCAACAACTATAATCCTCCAACAAAAACTAATAAATATTATGAAATTAAAATTTAATATAAATGTGAGTGTGACTGAAATATTTTAAGAAAATGTTACATACTATATTAACTTGAAATTCGAGTGGGTGCTTAAGGCTTGCTGTATACAGCTACTGTTCAACCATTGAATAGGGTTGTAGGATGGTAGTTCGTTGGGATTTTTGTTAGCATTATATAACTATCGAATATAGTTGTAGAATGATAGTTTGTTGGGATTTTTTTTTAATTTAAAGAGTGTGCGGTGGACAGTTGTAGAATGATAGTTTGTTGGGATTTTTTTTTAAAGAGTGAGGTGGACAGTTGTAGAATGATAGTTTGTTGGGATTTTTTCAAAGAGTGTGCGGTGGACTTTTTCCTCGCTTCTGGGTCTGAATGGTCGGCGTGTCGCTTTCATTTAATTCTGAATAACATGGCAGGCGTGACTTTTACTTTGCTTTAAAGTAAATTGTCAAAAAATTATTTTACTAATCTCCTTCTAATTTTTTTTTAGGAATTATTTTACTTGTTAAAAGATTAAAAAGATTTATAAGTTAGTAAATATTATGAAATTGAGATTTAATATGAATATAAGTGTGATTTAGATATTTTAATAAAGTGTTTTACAAATTTTCAGAGATTTGATTGATAAAATTTAAAAAATTATACATACCCTACTCTATATTTATTCCTCTATATTTAGAAGAAAACATATATTTTTAACCATTAAATCCACTTAAACTATATTCAAAACTTACATATCATTATTCAATGTTAAATGTTAAGTTATTGTTGAGATATTAAAATAGTACACAGCGTTTCCTTTGCCTAATGAACAAAGAAAAATAATTTTGTGACTTTCTTCATGCGTTGTTGATATCGCTAATGTGTCCATCATATATATATATATATATATAATGGCCTATCCATGATATATGGAGTGCAGGGAAAAATAGATGGATGCCTGGAGAAGAAATTGTGTCTCCCCTGGATTTCTAAGGCCGTGTGTCGGCAGCCTCACTCTTCTGGCCTTCTACTCCCTTGTCATTCCAGTTTTTCCTTCGACGGATTCAATGGAACCAACTTGATCTTGGACGCAGGTGCTTCACTCATCCGTTCTCAATCCGTTCTCGCCCTCACAGATCACACGCGTTTTATGGTCGGCCGGGCACTGTATTCGATTCCCTTGCAGATGAAAAGCAACGAGACGCTTTCTTCCTTCAGCACTAACTTCGTTTTCAGCATGGTCCCGCCCCGCTCTAACTCAGGCGGGCACGGAATTGCCTTCATTGTCACGCCCTACACAACTCTCATGGGCAGTCTGGCATCCGAGTATCTGGGCTTGCTTAACAATACCAGCAACGGGCAACCATACAATCACTTGTTCGCAGTCGAGTTTGATACGATCCAGAGTGTGCAATTCAATGACCCTGATGGCAACCATGTGGGAGTGGACATAAACAACCTCGACTCAGTCGAGGCCAAGACTGCCGGCTATTGGACTGGGGACGACTTCAAGGGATTGAACCTCAAGACCGGACGGAACATACAAGCCTGGATAGATTACGATCAATCTCAAAGCCGCCTCAACGTTAGCGTCATGCTAGCCGGTTTGCAGAGACCGCAGAGGCCGCTGATATCTCGGAAAATCAATCTGCAAAGCGTCGCGCAAGAGAAGATGTTCGTTGGTTTTTCAGCGGCTACGGGTGACACTACAGTCGAAGACCATTACATTCTTGCGTGGAGCTTCACTACTGAAGGTTCGGCAGCCCCCCTCAATTTCTCAAGTCTACCATCGTTTGCTAACAAGCATTCCAAGCGTCTGAGCGTAGGGTTCACAGCCGGTGTTACAGTGGCCGTTCTGTTTGTCTTCTCGCTGGCGATAGCGGCTGTGTTTCTCGGAAGGGGAAAATACAGAGAAAAGATCGAAGAATGGGAACAGGAGTTCTGGCCCCATAGATTCACTTACAAGGAACTCCGCATCGCCACCAGTGGATTCAGGAACGAAAATGTTTTGGGCCAGGGGGGTTTGGCAAGGTTTCCATGGGCGCTCTCCCTGGCAGCGGCCAAGAAATCGCAGTGAAATGCATAACGAAGGAGTTTACAGATGGAATGAAGGGGTTCGTGGCAGAGATCTCGACCATGGGACGTATGCAGCACCGGAACCTGGTTCAGCTCCGGGGTTGGTGCCGGAAGCAGAAGGAGCTATTCATTGTTTACGACCACATGCCAAACGGCAGCCTGGATAAACACATATTCGGGAAACCTACGACGATGCTGCCGTGGGCTCGGCGATACTCGATTGTGAAGGGCGTGGCGGCGGGGCTRTTGTATCTGCACGAGGAATGGGAGAAAAGGGTCATCCATAGAGACATCAAATCGAGCAACGTGTTGCTGGATTCGGATCTCAACGGGCGGCTGGGAGACTTCGGCCTCGCCCGGCTGTATGATCACAGCTCGAACCCTGAGACGAGTCGCGTTATGGGAACGGTGGGGTACATAGCGCCGGAGCTGACACGGACGGGGAAGGCTACGCCGAGCTCGGACGTGTTCAGCTTTGGCGTTCTGCTGTTGGAAGTGGCATGCGGGAGGAAACCCATGGATCTCGACGCCGAACGACTGTTTTTGGTAGAATGGGTGTGAGAGCTGTACGCTCATGGTAGGCTGCTGGACGCGGCAGATCCAAAGCTGGAGAATGAATACGAGGCGTGCGAGATGGAGAAGGTGTTGAAACTGGGTTTGCTGTGCTTTTGTTCCGAGCCGGAGAGAAGGCCAGGGATAGGGAACGTGTGTCAGATACTTGAAGGTGAAGTTCTCTACCGGGTGAATATAAACTAGCACAGCCACATAATTGTGGTTTAACTAGTACAGCCATATAATTGTGGCTGATCAATGCCTAAATGCTGATAAGATGAAAATAATTCTTAAAAGAATATATTAAATTTTATTATTGATTAACAAATAAACCGTTGAGCTTCATTTATCTGGGGTTAATATTTTAATTTCTATTAATCACTTAGGTGGCAATCAATTAACTATCAAAGTAATTTTTAAATATGATTAGATAAATGTAAAAAAGCAAACACATAAACTGATGTCTTTATAATAGCTAGGAAGTTAATGATTGAAATCACAACCATTTATTTTGTGTGACTACTAAGAATATTCCAGCCATATTTAATCCTGTCCATAAAAAACTTATTAAGCACTAAACTCCTATTAAATCGGCTTAACTAGCACAACCACAAGTTACTCGTGGCTGGTAAACGCCAAAATAACCGAGCCCTGAACATAACGCCGAAATAACCGAGCCCTGAACATTAAATAACCTCAGAACCCTGTGGATTAGTAATTAGATAGAGTCCGAAAACTATCTATATCTTATTTAATTTTGTCCTAATACTAACCCTAATATTATTTTATTTAATTTGGTTAGAGTCCTACAAACCCTATTATTTAATTTAATTTGGTTAAAGTCCTACAAACTCTAATCCTAACCCTAACTCTAGCATTGATAAATAATTTGGTTAAAGTCCTACAAACCCTAATCAACATAGGCATTTCTGGACTTTTATAGTAACTATCAAAACTTACCTTGAGAAAACTTTTCAGTGATTGGACTTAGTCCTCGTGAGGAGAATGAAGCAGCTACAGCACAATTCGTTCTGGGTATAACTTTTTAGTATTGTTGCAACTAGACCTCAATGTACGAATAAGTCCATCGAAATTATTACTTTAATGGTCCAGCCTAAAACAAATTATTCAAATTACACAGTAAAAAACCTAACCTCCTGCGTATAATTGCATGCATATGACTACAATACATGTGTATGTATCAATGTTAATTAATTAAATTAAAAATTTAGATGTACAAAAATAATTTACTTCCATAAATGATCATAAATTTATATACTAAGGCTGTGTGCTTGCCAATAATTAATGACCCGTTCAAATCTGTATAGCTATACCAAGTAGATTAATCTACTTCTCCCGCAATCCCCTCCAGATATAAACAATGAAAAGACTATCATCTTTTACCTGGTGGAATTCATGTAGGCTCTGAGTTCATCTGCTTGATTTCTCTGTCTCTGTATCCAGACTGAAGGAATGATGGAAAAATACGAGGCGTCACAAGGAGTGTTGAATATCCCGAGGACGCCCTTTCTTCCAGCGAGGAAGCTTCCATCTCCACCTTCCTCGTCACATACTACAATTTTTCCAGTCACTTTATTGCGATCTAATTAATTTTCCGAGCAATATCTGTGAGTTCAATTTTTACATATTAGGTCTCATGTCAGCTATAAATGGCATGCTTGATAAAGAAAACTCATATCATAATCATGTCCAATCATAGATACACGGATTGTTCGAAGTAAAAACTGCAGAGACATTTGGTGCGTCTCCTCCATAGACTAGAGGAATTGAAAAGGTATTGATTGCATTTCCCTGATTAAAAGATAATTAGCCATTTGAACTAAGCGCATGAGAACAATTTACAAATACCAATACAATGGAAATAACACAGACAAAATATCAATTGTTTTCGAGAACCAATTTGCCTTGGAATGTACGATCGCAATAAATTGGCTGGACGCCTTGCATTTTGCATTACAACGCCTCGCATTCTCCATTACGAAGCACGCTTCGCATTCTCCATTAACACGTGAAGGATTTACATTACGAATTTGTGGAAGCCTTGCATTCTGCATTACAACTCTTCACATTCTCCATTACCAATCACGCTTCATTCTCCATTACCACCTGAAAGATTTACATTACGAATTTGTTAAAAATTAAAAAGTAAGTGAAATATTTACATTATGAATTTGTTAAAAATTAAAAAGTAAATGACAAAGAGGACTCCATTAAGTTGCTGTGCATACTTTAATCATTCAGAGGTGGCAATCAGCTAGCAATCATAGTAAATTTTAAATATGATTAAGTAAAAGTAAAAAAATAAACATGTAAATAGATGTCTTTATAATAGTGTCTTTCGGCGTAAATATATTGAGTGTATATATATAAAAATAGATTTGTTTTTTATTAAGTTAATAAATTATGTGTTGTAGAGGTAATTTGTTAAATTACAATTAGAAATAGTGTTTGTTTTTTTATAAGATTAAATTCTATTATAAAGTATATTATTTTATTAGAAATTACATAATCTCAAGATCAAGAGATATTAGTTTTCTTACAAATATTATTTAGATTGAAATTTTTTTGATGTTTTTGAAGTAAGACTTAAAACTAGTTATTTTTCTTTAACATAAAAAAATAAATTAACTATCCAAAAATAAAAATATCATTACAACCTAATTACTATAAATAAAATGTAATAAAAAAATAATTTTATATAAAAATTTATAAAATTAAATTGTTATATACTAGTATTTTTTCAAAACTAAAAATTAAAAATATAGATTTAAAAAAAATTAAAAATAAAATAAAATACTTTATAATTTTCTAAATTTTCTATGTTGTGAGTTTTCTATTAATCTTCCTCAACCATTGTAGCTTCTTTAGCATCTGCTTGTGCTTTCTGTAAAAGAAAGAACATAAATGCTTAACGAAATCTTCTGAGAATGGGCTCACAGCAGTCTTAAAATTCTTTAGTTTCTCCAGCGTTTTTTTACACGGGGACTCCTCAGCACGTACTTCTTCTGCTTGAATTTGTTGAAAGGCATTTTGAATAATCAGTGGGTTGACTTAGAAATCGAGAGAGCAACCATTGCACAAGATTAACACACAATAATAGAATGTATTACTTAATAAACAAATGGAGGTTACATATATAGCATGCAGATCACTGACTCTTAGTAATCTAGATCCTAAGAAAGTGGATCTGATTAGCTAAAAATAGTAAACCTACAAACTCACAGTTACAACAGTCATAGTTGAAACTCACATTTACAATAGTCATAGTTAACCTAGAAACTCACAGTTACAACAATTAACTCACATTATCTCTTACTAAAGTAAGCTTTATTCTAACACCCTCTCTTAATGCTTACTTTATAAATTACAACACAAAAGATTACAACACTAGAACTTTCATCTGTCTGATCTGGTCTTCCTCAGCACTGAAACTCACTATGCAATCACACGGCTTCCGCTCTTTCTTCTTCCTCTTCTTCAAGCTTTCCATCGACACATCTAAAGTCAAAACGCCTCTGACCATATTTCTTGCACTTGTATACTGGACAATTTGACAACTTGGCTCATCGGGGCTTCCATGATAAAAGTTGACAATTATTGATGCATTCTATGAACTTGCCTTCATCTGTAGGATTTTTGCTTTCGGCTATCCTTCAGTATCTAGAAGAAAAGTTTGGATACTGAATGTCTTCAACATTCCTTTACACAAGGTGACTTCCAATAAAAACATTGTACTTGAAACTGGGGATACCAGCTTGCATCAAGATACAAGTTCTTATTTTTACATAAACACTTATATAAAAACTTTAAACTCACCACACACCACACATAATAATATATATAACATACAAAAATTGCATCACACTATATGTAACACTACAACAAATCTACCAAACCAACTCAAACACTTGTCGAACATAAAGTCCACCCATTGGGAATCAAAGTTTCGACAGAGAGAAAATCAAACCCTGATGTCAATTCTCCTACGCAGTGGTCCTTTATTCACAAGGAGAGTCTCCCGCAACAATCTCACAAAACACACAGAAAATTTATAAATTCAAACCCTCTAACCTAATCTACTCCTACAATGGAATCAACTTATCACTCTTCTCTCATCTTCTAGCCCCTCTCGTGAGAGAGTCAGGGCGGTCCTTCCTCTGATACCAACTTAGAAATTGAGAGAGCAGCCATTGCACAAGATTAACAAACAATAATAGAATGTATTACTTAATAAACAAATGGAGGTTACATATATAGCATGCAGATCACTGACTCCTAGCAATCTAGATCATGAGAAAGTGGATTTGATTAGCTAAAAATAGTAAACCTACAAACTCATAGTTACAACAGTCATAGTTGAAACTCCAAGTTACAACAGTCATAGTTAACCTAGAAACTCACAGTTACAACAATTAACTCACATTATCTCTTACTAAAGTAATCTTTATTCTAACAGGTTGTCCCTAGCCCTTCTCACGTAATTCTTGAGCATAGCACAAAAAGCCAGTGTCTGTAAACCGTTTTTGAAATACTCTTCGCCATACATATATATATATTTTCAAAATTAACTTTACTTTCAATTCTATTCTCAAAATCAATTTTGTTTTTATGTATTTTAGATATTTTTATTTTTATTCACTTTGAACATTCCAGTAGTCTTAGACATACAATTCACCAAGAGAAACCACACTAGCGTTTTAAACTATTCTCTTAAAAGGATTTCTTTGACAGTTTTCAAAGCTATGTTCACTTATTTATCTAAAATACCTCCCCACATCACTATTAATAGAATGGACCCAACACAACTCCTGCTTTTCACTGGACCAAAGGTTAAATGATTTGTAGTTGTAGTCATGGTGGCTAAAGTAGAGGCTTTCCAAAGTCAATCAACACTTAGAGGGACATAACTTAAGATTGGGAACTGAAGGCACCTGTTGCTTCTTGAAACCTCCTGCCCCGCTGGAGAATCTGACACTTATTATTGAATTTTCCAACTCTCATGCATACTGATAGTAAATGTATACTCACTAATTTTTTCAGAATTGAAAAATTTTAATCCCTTATGATACTCAATTCGAATTCAAAATTGGTAACTTTGATTCTTGCACATTGAAGTATTATCACATCTCAAATTTTGTGTTCAAGTCAAAAGGTGGAAAAATCTATACTATTGGTGCAACTGATTGATTTTGTAAAACCGAGAATTGCCACCAGTAGAATCAACATGACTGTGAATCCATGGTTGGCACACTACACTTGTGAGAACTCCATGACAAGATTAAGTGTTTGGCATGAGTTGTAGGAACATTTAGTTAATAGGGACATCTTTAATAGTGTTGAATTGAATACAGCGATTAACTCTCGACCATACATAAATATTATTTTTTCATTTCTATTTTCGACCTTGTACATAAGACTGTATTGAAGTTCGAAAATAAAATTTTTATGTTAAAAGATTTCCTTCCACTTCCATAGACACTGTGTCACATCCATCATGTTCTTCCTCTGAATTACCATGGTGAGAGACAGTTGAAGCTTGATTAATAGAGGTTGACTGAGTATGCTTGGGAAAAACCAGTGATCTCAAATAATGAAACTATGTTTCCATATTGTCCATACTTTGATTAAGATTTGGTATTGTATGTTCCAAGTTCTCAAGTTTAACCATCACTTGCTAAAGGGTAGTCCTATTGGCTATAATTAGTTATTCATGACAATGTATGTTTATATTAAACATACCCCAAAATAACCAAACAATGCATGTTTATATTAAACATGTCCCCAAAATAACCAGACCACATAATGATATTAATTCCACCACCATAGCTTGGTAGAATAGGGTAAAATGACAACCAGGGTTGCCAAGCCACAAATACTCAATATTCCCTCTTCCCGAATAAGAAACAAAAGAAAGGGGAAATCTACCAAAATAGCCATACCACACCCCATACACAGGTCCACTACAAAATCCCACAAGACAAGAAGAGAAAAGAAAACCTCCATATTTAAATTTGAGGAGGACAGACCCCTAAAAATTGAAAGAGACGAGGCCGTAATATATAAACCTGGAGACCAGGGGAACCTGGTCAATAGTCGATTTGTCACCGACATTGAACAAGGAACACCCGAGAACCTTGAACCCCCTGTATCGTGAAGCTCCAAGCACCATAGAGTGAAACCATAGAAAAACTTTGTCGTCTTCTCCACACATCACAATCCCACCTTCACCACCAATGAATACAATGGATTACCCTACTGGAGCCATCCCCAAGAAAAAATTAAACTCACACAAATGAAATTGAATGCTCCCATCAATTTTGAGGCCAAACAATTGCGCGAGCTGCCTGTTCGCATGAGTCTTCACCCTTTCGTCCTACCACCTATCCCATCCAATAAATGTACAAGCCATAAGTTTATGGAATGTGTAGTGACCCTTTAGACCCATTGATTAATATTTTTCCTTCTACTAGGTTTGAACCCACCTTGGCCCAATGATCTGCTTTAGAGTTATTCTCCCTCTTGATGTGGTACAATATATGATCTTCAAATTCATTGAGGGGGATAATGTAAGAGAGATTATGCCAATAATAACATTGTTACCAAAGACATGCTTTTAATGAGTTCCCGGATCAAAAGCATGGAATCACCAAGGATGGTTATCTTTCGAATCCCTTTTTCTCTAGCAAGATAGACACCTCCCCCAAAGGGCGTAAGCCTCAACAACATTGTTAGAGACCTTGTCTAGGCCCCAAGAAAAATAAAAAACATAATTGCCTCTAAGATCACAAATAACCCCCCCCACACCTGTCGCCCCTAAGAAAGGCTACTCTACTAACATAGTTGGATTTACAAAATTATTAAATGAACAATTAGAACATACACATGGGTGAATCCATGAATATGTATCACAATTTTTAGTGACAAGTGGAATTTGAAACTTTACATATTTTTCAAATTGAAGCCCTATAAATTCATATATCAATTGTGCATTTCGAAGTGCAGTAAAAAAACAATTTGTAGAGAATTGTGTTGTCTTTTTAAAACATGTTCGTCCTTACAAATTTCGAGAAAAAATAATTATGAAATTATGTTTCCAACACCTAATTTAGTGTCCAATGTATAATTTTCAATAAAACTTTACGGGAACGCTATCTACATAGAATGTAGTAATGCACACTTCTTTAAAAAAAAATTGGAAAATTATATTTTTTCATTATTTTTAGAAGTTTACAAATTAATATTTGAATCACATTTTATACACCTTTGTGTTCCCAACAATTTTTTTTTCCTGTTTACTTTATATAAAATAACCAAAAATATTGTTTCGAAAATGAAACATCTAAGGAGTGCACATGTATTATTTTTATAATTTTTTGGTTATGTAATTTTTAAGACAATTATTTTCCTGTTGAGGCCTTCACTACTCAAGAAAAATGAGAAAATTAAACGTCATTGGATAGAGGATTCAATGATGAATCTACATGCAACAAATCCACCACCTTCCATGGAAGAGATGAAGGGGTTTCACATATAGGGAGTTGCATCTCCATGAAAACCTAGAGAAATGGGGAAGGAATCTTGAATTCCAAGCTCTTGATCGAGGTTTATATCTCTAACAATGGTTTTAAAATACTTTGATCAAGGTTTGGAACTTGTTATCCCCACTTTTTAGGGATAGCTAGGAGATCATGTCTCGAGGCCCACAGGTCCTAGACATGGAGTACCGAGAGCAGGATTGACCTGAGCATGGCCCTGCAGGGCTCGCCTTTTCTTCTTCCATTGTCTTTGTATTGGTAGCAACAACGACATCCATCACCATCATCTTGGTCCTGTATCAGAAGAGGTTCTTGCTCCATGAGGTAATTGATCCGGGTATCATGGCATGTGTCACTTTTGATCGTTAAAACCTTTAAATATATGTATCTGATTCCTTTTATCTCTAACAACTGCTTGGATCTTACATTTGCCCACTTGACCATGTTTGGGGGGACTTTGAGGGTGCCCTAGCAAGCCTGTGTCTGTAGGTTTTGGTTTTCCACTAGGGGGATTTCTAAAAAGCCTTCGTCCGCTCCCATCAGAACACCACTTTTCCATTTTATTTCCCGCTCACCTATCCCATTCCCCTTGTCCGAGCATTGGGTTCACCTATTTTCAAGACTGCACCTTACCTTGTGGGAAGAAGCGGCTAAAGGCCCAGAAGGTAAAAGAAAGCTGGTAAAATATAAAAGCCTAAGAATAAACCTCGAGATGCTTCACCTAGGGATCCCCGAGAAAGCAATAAAAATCTTCTCAGTAAGAAACAAGAGGGACTTGGAAAAAATAATAAAACAAGACCTAGTCAGAGGATAGGGGGTCTCATCATGAGCCAGCCTATTAGGTCCATGGGTACCTAGCAGTATAACATTGACATCAGCTGGTTTCCACGCCAGGGCAGTGACTCTTGGTTGCATGGCCAAGGGAAAGGGGGTCTCATCACGAGCCAACCTTCTCATTTCTGCAAAAGTACTTGTGGGTAACATTGTCAGCTCTGGTCACCATGCCAAGGCAGTGTCCTCTGGTTATCTCTTGAACAAAAAACAAATAAAGGAATAAAAAGAATAAAGGAAAGAATGGGCTTGGAAAAAATGCATCCGTGATAGGGACAACTCGTCTTCTACAAAGGCGCCCACAGGTAACATCTTTTCACCCTTGTCCATCATTTCACCCACATGCTTGGACATCCCCTGACCATACCACCAACTTGCATGGCTTGGAAGAGGTCTTTCTGGGAACTTGTTTTTTTTCTGTGGACACTAGCCCAATAGGAAGCCTTTTCCTTTTCCCCAGACTTGTATTGCAAGCTTGTGTAACATCTTTGAGCTATTGATTTATGTATTAGAGATTTTATGTATGTTTTTAATAATATTAATGATGAAATGTAATTGACATTTCCATGATCCCTGTGACTGATGAGCCCATGGAGGGTGTAGCCATTGATGTGCATGACCATACTTGATGGACAAGTGCCATTTGGACCAGTACACATGGGGAGATGATCAGTTTGGACCTCCATGGGGCTGAAGATCCCACCAGATGGATGTTGAGACCCCGTCAGGGGGTAGAGACAGGACAGAGGTTGATCAAAGTCTTTTCACCAGAGAAGAAAAGGATGTTCTACCAGAGGCACCCTGGCATAACTTAGCCTAGGGGGGTGAGCCCTTTTCACTGAGACGTTGGCCTTGGAAGGCCTGGGACATCACCTTTGATGACCATGATGTCATCCAGGCTATTGGACGTCTTTGGAGGCAGAATGGGCAGCAGTGGCATGTTGGAGAAGCCCCTCGAGGGATAACGTTTTGCTCCAAGATGTTTCATTT
>JZKD02S1832442.1:609517-621911 GCA_000966675.3 Picea glauca
TTTGGGAGAAAATCTAAAAAAATAAATTTCCAATTATTTTATTTAATAATGTTATGAATAGACTTAAGTCTTTGGGAGAAAATCTAAAAAACAAATCTCCAACTACTTTATTTAATAATGTTATATATAGGGAGGTTTAGTATTTTCAAAGTATTGAGGGTTTAACAACAAGATTACATATAAACTCATTAAGGGTATCACATGTCACTTACAAAGAATTGAACTTGGGTGGGGAGGGTAATAACCATTGCCCCCAACCACCCAAGCTACATCTAATGGACAAATATTCTATATTATTATAAAATACATTTAATTAAAATAAAAAATAAAATAAAATAAAACTATTATTTTAAAAAAATGATATAATAAAAATAATGATGAATATTATTAATGGAAACATATACCTATTTAATTATTTAATTATTTAATTATTTTTAAATTCAAAGTGTGTATATCAAAGACAATGTGACTTTTGGTAAGATCATGAGTAATAAATTCCACAATCTCAGATCATAACCCGATCTGCCACTTAGACTTCTTCACTGCCCTTCAAATTTAATGCAACTTGGGTCACTGATCAAGACTTTGCCCTACTTATTAAACATACTTGGAACTCTATGAGTCACTGGACAGACGCCTCCCCTATACAATTACTGTGTTCTAAACTAAAATGCTTAAAAAGAATAGTGATTCAGTGGCAGAGAGTTAAGAAAGCTCTTTTACAGTCGGATATGCTACATATTGAATCCAAGACTGTGGAAATCTTTGATAGATGCACGTCTCAGATTTTTGATCAAGTTGAACTAGATACCCTCAAAATTCTAAATTCACAAAAAGAAAAGACACTAGCTATTGAAGAAAACACTTGACGTCTTAAAAGCAGATCCATTTGGCTAAGCAGTGGAGACAAAAACACTAAGTTTTTTCATAAATATGCCAACATGAGAAGAGCACATAATTCAATCTGGTATATAGAAGATGAAACAAAGTCACTTCATACATCAAACACAGGTCTTAAAAGGATTGCTTTGGCTCATTTACAAGCACAATTCAAAGCAAATGAGGTCGAGGGTACTCGTTGTTAGCTCAAGGTTCTAGAACAACTCCCAAATTGTTTTAATCAATCTAATTGCGAAGAGATCGATAAAGTTGTTTCTCTTGAAGAAGTTAAAGATACAGTTTTTAAAATGCCCAGGGACAAAATTCCATGCCCGGATGGATGCACACATGAACTTTTTCAATCCTTTTTTGAGATTTTGGGGAAGGATCTACATTTAGCAGTCGAAGAATCCAGATTCACCGAATTTATTCCAGGTTCTCTTAATGCCACTTTCTTCGCGCTTATCCCCAAAGTTAATAAGCCGAGAACCTTTAATGACTTTAGGCCTATCGCACTCTGTAACTTTGTATACAAAGTTGTTTCAAAATCATTGCTTCAAGAATCAAAACAAAGCTAGCAGAGTGCATCTCCCATGAGCAATTTGGATTTTTAAAGGATCGGTTAATTTTTTATGTTGTCGGCATAGCTCAAGAATGTTTACATTCATCCAAGACAAAGAATCTCAGTTCCATTATCCTAAAGTTGGACCTGAAAAAATCTTACGACGAGGTAAGCTGGGATTTCCTCAGGATGTTGTTACACCAAATTGGATTAAGTTATGAGATCTCCCAGTGGATCATGGCATGTATTACCATAGTTAATATGGAAGTTATGATTAACGGTTCCCCAACAGATTTTTTTGGAAGCCACAGGGGGATAAGACATGGCTGCCCCCTGTCTCCCCTATTGTTCCTCCTTGTTGTAGAATGTCTTAGCAAATTAATGAAGAAAGTTGCTGAAGAAGGTTACTTTCATGGCCTTAAATTCACCTCCTTTAAATTTGTGACAAATCTACTTTTTGTAGTTGATATCTTAATCCTTGGCAATGGGGATTTAAAAGACTGGATGCATTTTAAAACAATCTTATCAATGTTTTGTACAGCTTTAGGTATGGAGGTTAATTGCCAAAAATCTACCTTCTTCACACAGAATATTGAGCCAAGCCTAAAATTTAGGTTATTTTCATAATTCAACATTCCTCTCTTTAATATGGAGGAGGGCATGAAATATCTAGGTTTTTGTTTAAAGCCTAATGGTTACATAATTATTGACTGGAATTGGCTGATTGAAAAGATTGTTAAGAGAATTAACAACTGGACTTTCCGATGGCTATCACTAGGCGTCATGATGGTTTTAGTCGAAGCTGTTATTCAGAGTATAGAAGTATTTTGGTTCAGTATAGTAAAGGTTCCTTCAACTATTATACAGAAAATTCAACAACTCATGGAAAAATTTTTATGGCGAGGAGCAAAAAAGACATCTGGGTTCCACTTATCCAAGTGGAAAACCATTGCATCTCCCAAAGAATCAGGTGGATGGGGGATTAATAAACTTAAATGGTTTGCGAAATCGTTAGCATCTAAATCTTGTTGGAGGGGTATTTTTGGAAATAGTCTTTGGAGCCAAATTCTCAAAGGGAAATATATAAAAGGAGTCGATTTGACTTCTTAGATAAGGAAAGGTAATTTCAATTATCCAAATGCATCCAATTTCTGGAAAAATCTCATGTGATCCTTTCCTCTCATCAAACAGTGGTTAGCTTGGCAAGTAGGGAATGGAAAACAAGTTATCCTCGGGAAGGATACCTTCATAGGAGATAACCTTTATTTTTAGTTGTCTGCTTCTTTAATCCAATTCCTCAACTTCAAAGGTATCTTTTCCATAGCACAAGATGTTGTTCCAAATGTGCCCAACAATGCACAGTATTGGTTAAATTCCAACTAGATTAATTTAAGTGGAGATTTGTCAAATGAATGGAACAACTTCATCACAGTTTTAAAAAGCAGTGGAGTTTCACTTACTCAATCAAATGATAGACTTGTGTGGTCATGGAATAGAGCATGTGGATCAGTTACAACTACCTTAGCATATCAATGCATTGCTATTAACTCTCATATTGGTGATTACAAATGGTGGTTTAAATCTATCTGGAAAGTTAAGATTCCAAGCAAAATTATATGCTTCATGTGGTTATGCTTAAAAGATAGTATCCTCACTGGAGAAAATTATAAGAAAAGGGGAGGCATTGGTCATGTTGTATGCGGTCTATGCCTACAAGATGATGAGACAACATATCACTTGCTAATACGTTTTGTAGTTACTCAAAAAATTTGGAAATAAAATCATAAGCTTTGGGGTAATTTTCCTAACCTATGGGATTCCAGCCCATCTGTGTGCCATCATGACTGAATTTGTTCATACCAAGCCCATCTGTCCGTCGTCCAAGGTTCCAAGGATGTGAGAGATGATGTCTAAGGGTGGTGAGTCACTAGATGACCCACTTCTCTACATCACTTGTGTCAATGTCTTGCAATGAAAGGAACAATGTCTTGGGCACAAGCCCAGGACGTCCCTCAAAGAACCACATCAGGGCCATCCAAAACAAAGCAAAGTGTAGGAAAAGGTTAACTAAGGTTCACAAGAAACATTAGTACTTAAATAATGAAAAGTAAGCTATAACTTACTATATAAGCCATGTAAACAATTCACCTCAGTATCCCCTTCAAGCAACACACCAGCCTAGGACCTCATGTGAATTGGAAATTTTAAGTATGGGAGGGCCTTCATCCAACTCTATTAGGTGTGCTAACTTAGACAAGAAAAATACCTAGTTAGAGGGATAGGTACCGATGGAATCATGAAATAAAGAAACCCTTCAAGAGTAAGTTTGATAGTGATATGGTTTTAGGGCTTACTTCATGGCTTATGGTGTCACTGAATCCATTTCTATGAGTGCCTTTGTAGAGGGAGCGCTTTATTGCTTGAGATATCCTTTCCTCGATACTTTTTGCATTATGAAGCCCTTATTTTTCCTTTTGACACACAATTATCATTTGAAAGTCAACTTTATAAGGCTTCAACCTTCATTCCTTCATTTTTTATTGGGATATTGTCATTTATAATTTGGTGCATTCTTTCACATCTAGACAAGGAAGATTACCATTAGAGGGGGTAGAGCTTAAATTGGCTCTAGTATTTTATGGTGGCCTTTGTCAATTAGAAATGTCATGAATGTATAAGGAAATTGCATAAACCTCTGGGCCTTTAGCCCCTTCTTCTCATGAGAGAATGGACCATGACCCATTACCAAAGCTTTGTACACTATGTTATCACTCTAGGAAACTCTCCTAGGTTGTATCTCAGAGATGCCTGGTAACTTAACATTTTTGTAATTATTTTCTCAATAATGGGTGTGGGTTTGGATCAAGATGAATATCTAAATCATTGGATTGTATCTTCAAGATAGTCTAGCTATATTCATGCAGTACAAGGCCTTCAAGAGCTATTATCAAATAGGTTTGTAGATCAAATGGATAAGAAAACCAATCAATTAACCAAAACATACATAACAATATATATGATGGGTCAACAAACTAGCAAAGGATGATTATGATTCTTGCTTAACAATCAAAGGTAAGATGACAATTACCATGGGACCTTTAAACATAGACAAAGAAATGATTTCAACTCATAGGCATAGAAAAAGATAAAGAGATTCTGATAATAAAAATGAAAGAAGCTTGCAGGCTTAATATATTAAAGAAAGTGTCTTTATCACAATAACAGTGGATTACAGAACTCAAAATCAAACCTTTTGTTCATCAAATGTTTTGGACTTTATAGCCCTTTACAAACAGTTTCAAGATACTAGAATACTGGATCGGATTTTTCTAAAATAGAAAATCAATAACTAGCCCAAGAAAATAGGCAAAGATCCTATAACCTAGGTCAATTCATATCCTTGAATGATCTTTATGTTCTTCATATTCTTTGGCAGGTGTAGTGAGCCTTCTGAGGCTGCTGGATTTCATGTGATATGAGAGGAGTCGAAAATGACACATGTTGACAGTCAAACAGCTTTACAGCTAACCTTTTTTGACCTTTCTGTCTTGTAGATCATCTCCAAAACCAAAACAAACTCTTGATAAGGATGTCATTAATTATTTTCCATCGATTGAAACCATTTCTGAGGCTTTTGGACAAGGAAAACTTGGATTTGTGCAAAAATATTAACTTTCTGCCTTATCAGTGCTTTTGGTAGCTAGAGTAGACAAAATTCGGACCAATTAGCTACCAAAAGATCTGCTTTCGGTGGCTAATGAACAATCGCAATGTTCGCCTAAGCCACCGAAACATGAGATTAGTGAAATTATCAAAATTTCAAAAATACCTTTTGTCTTAGCTTAAAAATGCCTTAGGGTTGATCTTTTAAGGCTTCTGCATCTTGCTCAACGGCTATAGGGTTACTAGATGCCTCTGGTTCATTGCACTAAACTGCTACCTCTGCTAGGCTCTCAAGAGTAGCATGTGTTTGAGCCTGGTGTCTTGAAGACATAACTTATTTCCTCAAAGCCGTGACCTTTTTCTTCAAGCCCTGAGCTAATCTCCATAAGTTGTTGTAGTCTTTTACAATCTTGTCCTTCTTTTTCTTTTCCTTTATGCTTTCATGAGCCAGTCTTTCCAGGTTTGAGTTTCCTTCTGCAAAAATTTTCGACAGGGTTTCATATCTGGTTTTAATTACCCTTTCTAGCACTTCTTGTTCATATAACTTCTTCTTAAGCTTCTTGATTTCCTTTGATTTACTTTGATTCACTCTTTTTCTATATGAGGCATCTGCAATTTGTGGTTCTTGTTCCTCTTGAGGTGTAGGTGATGGAAGGTCTTCATAACTTTATATGTATATATCTACAAAAAAATAATTTTCACGTCCTGTGGTAACTGAAACCTCATGCCATGTTTCAACCTGGTTCTCTTCATCCTCTGAGTCTGTGTAAGGAAGATTTAGAATGCTTTTGTTCACTAGGGATTCTTTGGCCTTTTCTTTTTCACTGTTGAAGTTCAATTTCTTCTTAGTTTTATTAATCTTAGAGGAAGGAGAGGGTTCATTAACCGGAACTGGAGAGATAGATATCTTCCTCCTCTTTCCACTTTTGGGAGTAGAAGACTTCTTGGAATGAGGTCTCTTTTTACCCTCTGGTTGTACATCAGTCTAAAAATCATTCCAGAACAAGAAGTAATTCTACTCTTTGCCTCTTCTTTGCAACAACTCACAAACCAAAAGTTTAATCAAACTGTGGTGGGATAGTCTATCTACAACTTTATTGGGCTTGGCCTTGACTTGATGAGCCATTTTGGATAAGCTTTTGTGGAGAAAATAGGGTAGATTGAGTGGGTTTCTACTAGTAAAATGATTCTTGAGTTTGAAATGGTAAATCATCACCCTATTGTATCTGCCTTCGCAATTTATGTAGACCATAATGGCTTTTAGTAACTGCTGTCATTTTTCTTCAAGGAAAGACACATGAATGTCTTTCTTCCATATCAAACCCCTGTGTTTTGGTTTCAAATAAGATCTAAATTCAACATTCTTAGTGACAGTAGTTTTAAACCAATTTTCTCCAGTCATGGGAAGCTCTGTCACCTCGGCTATGAGGGCTTCATCTACCTTGAATTCATCTCGAATGATGACTGCTTTCTTTCCATCGAAATTCAAAGAAAAGGCTTCTGCCACCTGCTGGTGAGAACTCTATAATTTTTTACAAAAATTATAACAACATGCGTCCTTGAAAAATTGGCATACCTCCGGGTGTGATTCCAAGTAGCTGATATCGTCGAGCTCTTTCCTCAGGGTTGATCCTCCTTTCTTCATCTATCTCAATGCTTCTGTACACCTGCGATCGGAAAGAAAATAGATTTTGGGGGAAAGCTACACAGCCCAGAGTTAGGGAGATTTGGCTCGGTTGTGACAGGGACGAGAAAACTGAGACGAGCTTTAGAACGTGGCATTGATTACAAGGAATGCGACATAATGGTTTGTGATTTTGAGCAATCATGGTCGATGACTGTAATGATGGAGGGTACGTAAGCATATGTTTTGATGAAACAACGATTCAAAAAGATTCGCTATATCATACAGAGATTATCTCTCGGTCATGAACGGTCCATTCTCCTATCTTTTCGGCGACTATTTGCAATAATAAAACTTCAAACCCGACGGTTTAAACGTGTGAAAGGACATGTTGACTCATCCCCCGCTCCTGCGATTTTGGTGGTTAAAATAGCCCTGAATTCCTTTGTTTTATCTATCGAAAGCTAAGGCTTTCGGTGGCTAATGAACAATGAAAATGTTCACCTAAGCCACCGAAACCTGATATTTGAACTAGATCAACAAAAAACTAAGCAAAATTTTATTCTAACTTTATTACATGCATAGAGCTCTGAAAAATGATCTTTAAAAAATTAATAATGTATTTTTTTAAAAGACATCCTATCACCTAAAATGAAATAACTTGATTGATTTATTTGAGAAGATAAGACCGGCTCCTATTGGGGGTGAAAGCCTCCCTGTGAGGTTTCAAGAACCACAAAACCAATGTCTTTCCTGTAGAACGAAAATTCAAACCTATCTGCTAGTGCTTCCATTAGGCATGGAGTTATTTTTCAAAAAACAAAAAACTGAAAATAAAATTTACAACGACAAGGCTTTGAAGCCTTAGATGAAATAGAGTTTCAGAAAACGCCCATTGACTGGGCCACCAAACATTTATTCACCTTCCAGAATTTGCAGAATGAAGGTGTTTTTGTGTTGTACTTGAGTTATCATGAAAGGACTGGTCCACAAAGAATCAAACTTGTCGTGCTTGCCTTTATCTTACCGAGTAGGGATTGGATATCCTTCTTTGACCTTGGTATGGACAACTTATGAATTGCTTCCATCYGAGCTGGATCAATTTTCACTCCCTCTACTAAAACAATGTGGCCTAGGAGMTTACCCTTCTTGAGAGAAAATTGAGACTTTTTGGGGTTCATCAAAATCCCGAACTGTCTGCATTTAAAAAATACTCTTTTCAGATGCTTCAGATGCTCTTCATGACTGCTAGAATRAACTGTGATATCATCAAGATAGATGAGGACAAACTTGTCATTCTCTCCCATAAAATCTATGTCCATGGCCCTCTAAAAAGTGGCCCCGACATTCATTAGCCTGAATGGCATCWTAGCGTACATGAAGGTACCCCAAGGAGTAGTAAAAGCAGTTTTTTCTTGGTCATCAGGGTGTACAGAAACCTGGTTATAGCCTAAGAAGCCATCTAGGAAAGACATGACAGTGGCCCCTGAAATTCTTTGCAACAAGTGTTCCATCTTGGGTAGGGGATAGTTGTMTTTCTTGGAGCATTTATTCAAGTTTCTAAAATCAACGCATAACCTGATCTCACCATTTTTCTTTCTCACTATTACTAGGTTTGCAATCCATTTGGAGTATCTTAATGGGATTATGATTTTGGCATCAAGGAGCTTTTTGATTTCTTTTTCAATTACAGGAAATAAGAGAGGATTGATAGGTCTCAGCTTATGTTTGAAAGGGATGGTGTCTTTCTCAAGGGGAATCTTATGTTGAATGACATCAGGATTATAGGTTTTCAGATCACTGTATTTCCAGGCAAAAACATCAGGAGATTCCTTCATAATGCTGCAATATTCTGACCTCTGGTCAGCAGTTAATTCAGTGGACAAATTTATGAATTTAGAATGACTTTGGCTTCCTATATTGTGCTCATGGATAGCAGGATCCTTCTCCTTCTTATCAGGTTTGTAGGGGACATCGTTTTGGTCGAAAAGCTTCTCAAGAGGCACCAAACCCCGAGGTATATAATTGTTGGGCAGAAGAACAATATCATGTTGACCCATTTTTCTTTTTAGCTTAGACTTTTTGGATTCCTCTACATTTTGATTTTCCTGGTCAATATTCATATCGGAAAATTCATCTACCACCTGGAGAAATCTACTAAGCTCATCATCATCTTCAAAGAATTTCCAATATTTGATATTGTCGGGAAAAGATGGTCTATATTTGACTTGGATTTCATAATTCAGTCTATGAGGCATGGGAGGACTGAACATACTGGCTGAGACAGCAAGGGGGGCAAGGTGATTCATAGCTATGGGTATATAAGAAATATCAAAAATGGAAAAAGAGTCCCTGATTTTCCATACCTCATCCTTGTAAGCTTTCAACCTGACATGTTTTGCTTGGAAAGTACTATTCACTTGCTGTATGATGAGATCCACATCTCCAAACACCTTTAGTCCTTTGATTCCCATCTCCTTAGCAAAATTTAATCCCAACAACAAAGCCTCATACTCTACTATATTGTTAGTAGTTTTGAAATCAAGTTTAAAAGACAAATGAATAGCCTCTTTTGAAGGATAAGTTAAAACTACACCTGCACTTATTGAGTATTTGGTACTGGCACCATCAAAGAACATGCTCCACATGGGAGTACTCTCTCCATCAGTCTGCTGATAAGTAGGCTTTGTGAGCTGTAATGGAGCTGGTTGAGCATCATCTATTTGCATAATGCATGCTCCAAAGTATGTGTCTAATGCATAGATGGGATGGTTTAAAGAATTCTTCCCATCACTAATTATGTAGGCAAGCTGATTTTCTCTGTAAAGTCTCTTTAGCTCTCCTCCAAACACCGGGACTATGGAATACGAAAGATCCATCTGCAAGGTACCTCCTAGCCTTTTTCTCCATGAACGTGACAAGAGGAGGTCGAACTTAGGTGGGATATCAGCCACTACAACATCCATTAGCATGTTTCTCATTGGCAACTGAGCAAGGTTTATGACAAGGTCTTTTATGAGGCCGAGGCATATGACTTTCCTAGAGTTAAAAGAGAAGAGATCATGGTAAGGTTTTGTGATGTCAATCCCAAGTTCATCCATCACTGCTTTAGGCATAATATTGTGTGACGCTCCCGAGTCAAGCAAGCAGTTGTGAAGGATCGTGTCATGGATATTCAGGGATATGTAGAAGGGTGGAGAAGAGTCATCTCATCCTTCTACCATAGGTCCTATAGTTATTGTGGGCTTTTCATATTGAAGGTTTACATAATCAGCAGCTGGGGGAGTCTTTGGTTGAAGGGACTTCAGGATAGCAGACTTGAATATTCCATTCTTCATAAGTTTAGTCAATGGTATAGGTATTTTTACCTTCTGAATTTCTGATTCGAAATTAAATGAATATGATATTTTATCAGAAGGTTTTACCTCGTTAGAAGGAGCTCTGAGGGACACATGTTCTTTATCTTGGGTCTGCAATTGCTTCTGTTGTTGTTTTGCAGGAGTGGAGGTCTGCTTTGCAAGAGAAGCAGGCTGCTTGGCAGCAACATCTTTCTTTTTTCTAGGGGCAACAAGCAATGGCTTTGGAGCACCAGTCTTAGATCTTAAATTGTAACCTGGTTGATCATCTGTCTGATAAAAAGATTCTTCAATGCTTGCCTCATGAATCTTCTCATTCATCTGGGCCTCCTCATAATCTGTTTGTGTCAAGAAGGAGGAATCAGTATCATCCCCAAAGCAATTGATGTCGTCTTATTCTTCAACTTCATCATGAGATAACTCTTGCTCTTCTTCTAGCACTGCATTTTGGAAGGGGGCCCTGATCCTTTGGTCTTCAGCTGCATTCTTGTCTCTCTGAGGGATCTGGACCTGTTGGTTGTTCCTTCTCTAAGGGAATGCATTGGGATTCCTGGGAGCATAGGCATTAGGCTCTTTACTTCTTGTTGGCTGCTGACTCTGAATTTTCAGTTTTGACATCTCCGAGGTCAAGTTGTCCAACATCTTGGCCATATTTTCCATTTTGGTATTTGAAGAAGAAGGAGGGTTAGCAGACAACTTCTTTCTCTCAAATTTTCCTTTAAGTTTATGAGATGCCATAATGCTAGATTCAACCTCAAGAGAAGCATCTTGCATTAAAGCGAGTGTGGCTGACCTTCTTTCTCTAAGGATTAAGAAAAATTCTAGATCAAAGGCAGAAGAGTAAGTAATATTTGTTGATGCATCAGTTGGCTTAATCTCTGCAGGGATCTTGCCAAACATTTTATTGAACCTTTTGGTGAAGTCTGAGACAGACTCCCCATTTTCTCTTCTTAGATTTCCAAATTCAATAATATAATACAAGAGGTCTCTTATTTCTCCCCAATGTTTCAAAAACACTCCATCTAACTACTCAATGCCTGCCACTGAATTTGCTGACAGTTCCTTGAACCACTTCCTGGCTTGACCATCCAAGCTCTGCACAAAAATTCTGGTCCAAACATCTTCCTCTGAAATGTTAAAATTCTCAGCATAAGCATAGAAAGCCTCTATATGTTCTTCAACGGTATAATCCCTAGATCCAGTAAACTTTGGCATATATTTATGATAATCTCCTGTTGGCATGGTTGATAAGGGATTGGGAAAAACAAGAGGAGCATACATATTGGCTAATATCCATTCCATTTTTGTCAAAGGGGTAGCCATGGAAATCTTGGGGGTTGATGCAGAGGAAGAAGTTTCTGTAGATGACGACTGAGATGGGATAGGTGAGACTATGGATAATGGTGGTATTACTTTGCTAAGGAATGAAGTGGAAGCACTGGTAGGATGACTACCCTGGAAAGTGTTTCCTGAATAAGGTGGGAAATAAGAAGCTCTGTAAAACTGACTGAGCAGCAAGGCCAAGTTTTCTTCACCCTTAGAGGAAAGATCTTGTAAAATATCTTCAAGAATGGGCAAACTGGTATGAGTATGGAAAAAAATTTCTACGGGCTCAGTTTGTGAAGAATTTAAGGAAAAGGAAGAGTCCTCTTCTTTGATAGATTCTACAACTTCTTCTCCTAAGTTGGATTTAGTAACATGCTCAGAAATAGAATCTATGACATCAGAAGAAATTGAAGGCTCACCACCCTTCAAGCCTTTTGACACAATTACAATTTTATGAGAACTAGAAGTTTCAGCAGAAGTGGATGAAAAGAGGTTCTCTAGATACAAATGAAGAAGTGTTTCTTGAAATACCTGGTTTAGATGCTCTTGCAGATATGGAAGTTTGTCTTTGCAATGATTTTCCACTTCTGATGATCTTCTTAGGTCATGGAACTGGTGTTTCCAGTGGTCTTTCTTGGTTTTCTCTAGTATGAGGCCTTCTCAGAGCCACTTCGTTCCAATGGACTCGCTAGATAGATGATTACAACCGAAAATGTGTCCAGACTTTGTCTATCATCAAAGTTGGATCTTGTCAACTCCCAAGGAAGTTGAGCTTCAATCTCCTCTCCCCGACAACGATGCCAATTTGTTATCACTCCAAGAAACTCTCCTAGGCTGTATCTCAGAGATGCCTGGTAACTTAACCTTTTTGTAATTATTTTCTCAATAATGGGTGTGGGTTTTGATCAAGATGAATATCTAAATCACTGGATTGTATCTTCAAGACAGTCTAGCTATATTCATGTAGTACAAGGCCTTCAAGAG
>JZKD02S1832443.1:40699-67835 GCA_000966675.3 Picea glauca
GATGGACTCTTTTAATAGCGCACATAAATCCCATTTTGGGGGAGCCATGGCCTCTGCGGATAAAAGGAAGGAAAAAAGTCCAAGAGCGACATCATCCATTATCTTGTCATGGTATCGACTGAAAAACTGACAAAAGGAAGTTAATGCATGTTGGATATTATGTGGGAAAATGTCAGCAGGATAATTGATGAATAGAGTAGGTAGTGGAGTATTAGGGCTGATGAGGCTTCACAGTAAATTTTCTTTATCGGCTTGGGGTAATGCTCAATATGTGACCTCATGAGTATGTTCTTGTAAGATATGTGAGGGTTATTGTGGGAAGAAGATAATTTTGGCTAGGGCTTCAGGTGATAAATATAAAATGACTCATTGCTTATTAGTGGACAATATTTTACCTTCAAAAGCCAGGTAATTGTTGACACACTAATGAACATACTTAGGAAAATCAAAGGTTTGTGGTATGCTAGAGCGAATCAGGTTAAAATACCACAAGTGCATATAATCTTGGCTACATATGGCATATGCCTATGCTAGATTGATACATTTTCTTAGGTCAGGGTAAGACAATATTGGGTCATAAACTTCACCATCTCGGTCAATTAAGGGTTCATCCAATTCAAGTGTTCTCTTAACGGATTCATACTTCTTATGGTTCGACACAACTGCCATTTGAAAACATACACCAGGAAAGGATACAATGGACTAAACATGAATGGAAGAGTTATAGGTTACCTTAGAATAAAATTGCAACAATAGGCTCTTGGCAGTAGCCGTTGAATATATTCCTTTGTTCGAAAATGGAAAGTGACAAATTTGATCCTTTAGAATGAATGTTATTCCCTGGGCCCGATGGATTTTATATTTGTTTCTTTTACCTTTGGATTTCCATGCGTCGTCTTCGATGGGGGCAAGGATTTTTCACAAAGTCCCTAAAGCTCGAGAATTTGAGTGACATCATGCTGATGTCGTCATGGCATGTGGAGATGTGGAAATATCTCATGCCTCCAAGCTGGAATGACATGGCGTTGGTTGAGGCACCATGTCACCTAAATCGATGCATTCACAACTAGGGTTGGTGGCCTCTTATTTGAATTAAAGGCTAGGATCTGAGGATAGCTCCAGGTGGCAATGAATTAGAGCACATGTGAGTACAGTATAGTAATGGTAAAGTTGTTTAGGAAAAACCATAATACCATTGTCGCGACCCAACAATAGTGGTTTACCTCATCGTACCCTTGCCATGCGACACCATTCATTCTTAGCCACATTGCTTCTTAAAACCATCATCGTGCCCCAATGATGTGTTAAATTCTAGATGCCTTTCCAATGCAACATGCATCCTCAAACATTGATCAAGCTCACTTGAAGCCACCAGATGATCGAGCTCGCACCTTCGCCTACGCTTTCTCTTTAAGCCTCGGTTATATGATATGGATCTATTTGGGCGAGGGATTAAGATTATTTTGGGACAATATAAGCACCTTTCGTGCTCCCGATAAGCGCTCGGGTATTTGAAACTGAGTCCCAGGCCCTTAGGGCTTTATTTTCCACTACAAATTTCTTGGCTCCCGACCATATGCATTGCTTCTTTGATCTATGAGCTCTACAATCTCTCTTTTGACCTCTTTCTCTTGAATTTTGAAATTTAACCTCAATCATGGTGCATGCTAATGATTGGATCAAATCCAGTACCAACAAAACCCTTGCAATATAGTTTGTTAACATATCACTCCCAAGGACAACCTGGTACATATGTTGGTAAAAAATGCAGGGCACTAGTAGCTCCAAAGAACGAGACAATATTCTTGGCTTGCTTAGACAACCTAGGGAATTCTTGTCAGAAAAAGTCAAAATAAAGATGGGCCAAGAAGAGATCACATATCATAGGGTATGATATCTTATACCTATTCTCCCACAATATGCTAAAAAATAAGGTGACAGGTAATTCAGATACATGCCAACTTAAGTTCATTTCCTTAAATACATTGTGAGCACAAATCACATCTAATAGATAAGAATCCATATAAAATGAAGGCACTTCACTTGGAAAAGGGTTATGTGCTTGATTGATCCGAGTGTTGAGTTGTTTTGCTATGATATCACACCAATTAAAAATGTCACTTGACATCACCATGGTGTATGCCAGTGGCATCCAAGCCTCAATGAACCTAGAGCAATCCTTCTTGTTGTACAACCTACATATTAAAACCATAAAGTGCATGTACGACATTCTTAAATTGGTTATGCCATACCACCTCGAGGTCTGATTTATTAATTTTTTATCCTCCTTCCACCATGAAGCCACTGGTTTACTCACCTCATGTTTTACATGGAAATCCACTACAAATTCATTATTGAGCCCAAACTTTGGTTGATGAAGCTTATAGTGCTTGTTGGTTTCATTTGGGAGGAAAATTCCTATGTAATGTCCCTATTCATCATTAATAGAGAATTTTTCCTCTATGTATTACTTATGATCCATTCTAAGGCCTCAACACATGGAAAAATAGGGGCCCTAGCACCCACCATGTGTAGCATAGAACGACTAATGTTGGCGGAAAACTATTCATCTATAGTATCTCTATAAAGAGGTGACTGGTTGAAAACCTTTTTTAATGGGATTCCAATTATTGGTTCTACCTTCAACACTTGCTCTATTCCTTCTGCGGATGCAAGGATTGATGTCTCACCCGTCTAGGTGTCTTTTCCTTTTGGAGTCTATGGATACTGATGAGCGACACTTCGTCGGTGCAATGTTTTCTTGTACAATGAACAATTATTGGGTCATAATCCGTTATTCACATTTTCACTATAAAACAACAATTACTTATGATGAACGCGTACCTGTTCAAAATATGAGAAATCAAACAATGATGCTTACTAGTTTTGAATATGCAAAGACCCGAGACACCAAAGATACAGTCACACAAATGAGCTTTCAAATGCACAATTCTTCACTGCATGGTCTCTTCTTAAGTAATTGACAACAAATGATAAAAATGAACTCAATTAAACACACATATATCTGATCTCTTTAGAGTCAAATATAACATTAACTTTCAATAGTACAGTGGGATTGTGTAAATATTTAAGTTTAAATTCTTTCATTAACTCACCATGCTTGAATTCAAATACTTCCAACGAGTGGCAACGTATATTTATGTCTTTTTTTAGTTCATCGACAGTTTCAAAACCCATTTCTTTGGCATGTAGTGTTCTAGATCATTGGGGATCGACAACTCGAGACCCTTGGTGTTTTTTCAAAAAGATTTTTACTCATGTTTCCCTATCGATACCGATGAAAATGTCCAAAAATACTTTCTTTATCATCTACGCACTGTGTTAAGATTCAAATGGTGATGTGGGAATACACATGGGTCCGTACGATGACATGGAAGTATACATGTCAACTGAGATGTCAAAGTAAAGTATGAAATATAACAAGGTGAGGTATGATTGAACACATGGTGTGATGACGTGGCCATGCACGAAAGTGACGTGGTAGTACGAAACAAATGAGCAACCATTGCTTGGTTTAAAGTTTCGATGGTGGAGATTCGTCGTTGTAGTGAATTAGATGATTGTGATCCTTCATGAGCTTGTAGTATATCAACATTGGAAAAGGTTTGCACCATCCCATACATGTTATGAACAAGAAGTTTTCCAACGTTGATAGGCTATCAATGATCGGTAAAAAGAGTTTCCACGGTCTACTTAAAACGTTTATCAAACCTACTAATTCCCGATGGGTTCATCGGTATTGGAAAAAAAAGTGCCCATCCACCAAAACATGCAACAAAACCCCCCGATCACCGATGATTGCAAGACAGACCTATAAAATGATTACACATGAGCTGATGTGTTGAGATGACATGGCAAGAGAAACATAGACGATGATGTGACAATTGATGTGGCAATTGATGTGTCATCTGATGTGGTAGGTACATACACCTACATGGAAGTTGATGTGGGAGTATGGAACTAATGATTTAGACCGTGACATGGCTTACCAAGTTATTGAAATTGATAGCTTTGTGTTTTAATCACCAATGTTTGAGATTCATCAAAATTTCATGTTAGAAAATCAATACTTATTTCTTTGTTCATGGTTCTATCAACATCGATGAATATTCACAGTTTCTTCACACCTTTGCTAGAGGTTTCAACCGACATCGATGGAAAACCTCATCGATGATTGATGTAAACTTTCAGTCCTTTCCTAATTCTTCAAAGATTTTTCTGACCATCGATAGGTCGTCGACGTCGACTAAGTGCCTTTATTGAGATCATAACATTTGAAAACTGTTTCATATTTTTCTGGGGTTTTTTTTGGTTAAATTTATTAAGTCTTTTCCATCTTTTCACTTAAGCTATCAATTCGTCTGCACATCCTTTTGGGGAAATTTTCTAATATCTAAACACGAACAAAAATAAAGGAGTAGGGAGTAAGGCAAAAGAAAAATGTAGACAAGCTAAACTAAAATGAGAATAAATGATAAAAAAAAGTGGTACCCATTGAAATGTCGAATATTTCAAAGGGTGTGTTGAAGACTCAACAAATGGGGATTCACTTGACGAAACCATAATCTATGAATTTACCCTATAAGTAATGATATATCAATTTTAGGAGTAAATTTCAATATAAGATAAAAACACAAAATTTATTTATAAATCTGTATGCATATAATCCAGGGAACAATCACACATGTTTGACAATGGGGATTAGTTTGATTTCCATCCTCTTTACCTTGAACCAATGATTCATGCCTTATAGACAAGACTAAATATAATACTACTCCTAATAGGAGAATTTTGAAGTTTCCAACCTCTAATGTAATGTCCCCCAACCCAATCGAGGGACACTATGGTGCAAAATACACATAAAAACAAAATTTTTAATAACTAATTCAATTCATTTACAGTTAACTAATTTCCTACAGCTTTCATCTACAAATTAAAATAGATTTAGCTACTGTTTATAACCATAAAATAGATGCATCTACATCATATCAAAATAACATGAATGCAAATTAATAATTCACGCAACAACATATAAATCATTCTCAAATACATAGAGTTCATGTTCAACAAATAAACTCATAAAATAACTCAACAACAAGATAAAACACTTATATTTAATAATGGTTATGAAACCAACTGCTTGGGACAGACACTCCACCCAACCATAGACTGACTGTTGCAAATATCAACATCTAGTCACCCCCGAGCTGAAGGTAGTAATCCAAAAAAGAGGGTGGTCTCTCGCAGTCCACTCACAACTCATAAAAACTCAATACCCGCTGATATCTTCCTACGACTATCCATATTTTCCGCAAGCTCTCTTCCTCTTGACCTGCCCAACCCAAGGAATGTACCCCTTCATTGATCTTAGTCCCCCAGGCGTCCCATTCATTTATTAGGGTCTCTATGGCATATGTAGCTAGGAATCTCTCAGTTGGGAACTCAAGGGATGTTGCTGCTAGGAAAACTACTAGAAAAACCAATAGCAAACACTTGTTGTTTTAGTGCAACTCGCACAAGAGTTCACTCTTCAGGCCTGCAAACCTGGATCTTTAGTTTTCAACTCCAAATACACTCTAGCTTGCTCTATAATTCACCCTCCATGGTTGAACCAACTCCAAGATCGCTTTCTTATTCTCTACTTGCTCGTCATGCACAAAAACTCCATGTGTAAAACTATTGTCCCAACCCATATGAATCTCCTCTCCTTTGGCTTGCTTGCTTGATTCACACTCTTCCCCAAGTTGATTGTACTCATCCCCCATGTGCCTAATAACTATGGGATGTGACTACTCACACCCACCCTTTGACATGTATTCAATGATTGTCTTTGGAAACACTCAATTAGAAATTGGATGGTTCATATACAAATAGCAATTTAGGAAAATGGGTTGAATTAATATAAATGGGTAATTCCCCCTTGGACCTCTCTTGGCCATTATCCTGGACTCTCCATTCATCCCCCATCTCTTGTCCATGTCCCCTTAGCAAGTGACATCACTTTTTATTATTAATACATTGAAATACAATTCACATATTACATCGCTTTGGCCGTAGCCACACATTATATCTACACAAGAATTAATTAAACCGAGGATTATAGTGGGGATGTTACATCCCCCCTCCCATAAAATTGTGTGCGATCCTCGGTGCATTCTATGTTGATATACATATATGAAAATTTACATCACAATACTTAGAAATAAAAATTATGCATTTTAATAACTCCAACAACAATTCCAACCATAATCCCATGTTCTTCTCAATTCGTCGACCGAAGGAATGAACCATTAATTTATCAGGGTTAACCCAAGGGATGTACCATTCGTTTCTCAAGGATAACCTAAGGAATGAGCCATTCTTTTATCAAGGTCCCCAACGTAGTTGGATAGGAATTTGAGATGCGGTTCCAAAACTCTACCTACTCAAAACAGAGTCTTGCATTCTATTTTCTTCAAAATTGTAAAAAAATTGTGGGTAATATGCCCACATGTTTTCTTCATGCTCCCATGTAGCATCTTCAGGACCATAACAGGTCCATTGAACCTTTACCAACCCTATGGATTTATTCCTGATCACTTTGAATTTCTAGTCCAAGATGCGTACTGGTTCCACCCAGAAATCCCCTTCGTGCTCCACCTAGATTACATTCCAATCAATTATATGGTTAGGGTCAGGCACATATTTCTTTAATAATGACACATGAAATACATTATTCACTTTCATGGATGTAGGCAATGCTAGCATGTATGCAATTGGCCCTATATTTTTTAATATTTCAAAAGGCCCACAATATATTGCTACCGACTTTGGGAAACTTCCTAATCTTAGTGAACTTCTCTTTGCCTTGACTTTTAAAAATACATGTTTTCCCACTTTAAAATATCTAAACACTATGTACTTGTATGCATAACTTTTCTTCCTATCCCAGGCAACCTTTAAATTCTGCTTTATCTTTGCCATCTACTCTTCTATTTCCTTCAACAAATCTGGCCCCACAACTGCTTTGTCTACTGGATTATCCCAACTCACTGGAGTGTTACACTTTCTGCCCTACAATGCTTCAAATAGAATCATTTTCAATGAGGCCCGATACCCATTATTGTATGCAAATTCCACTAAGTGAATATAATCTTCCCACTTTGATGGTTGACCCATCACATACATTCTAAGCATGTCCTCAATTATTCTATTAGTCCTTTCTGTTTTGCCATCTGACTCTGGGTGATACATTGTACTAAGATTTAAATTTGTTCCAAAGCGTTTGAACAAATTTTTCCAAAAATTGGAAGTAAACTTTGGATCTCTACTTGAAACTATTGCCTTAGGCACTCCATGTATCCTAACAACTTCTTTCATATATATTTCTGCAATACTTGTTGCCTTGTGTGAACTCTTCACCGGAATAAAATGTGTTGATTTAGTCAATTTATCCACCACCACCATGATGGAATCATGTTACTTCACTGTTCTGGGTAGCTTAGTAATAAAATCAACTATGGCAACTTCCCACTTCCATTCCGGAATGGGAAATGGCTATAGAAAATATGTTTGATGACTATGTTTAGTCTTTACTTTTTGGCATTCTAGACATTTGACTATGTAATTAGCCACTTCCTTTTTCATTCCCGACCAAAAGTATTGGCTTCTCACAACTGTAATTTTCTTCTGACAAACTGGGTGCTTGACATATGGCACATTATGCATTTCCTTTAAAACTACGTTTTTCAGCTCATTGGAATTCGACACATATACCTTGCCTTTGTACATGATAATTCCATCTTCTTTCAACTCATAAGAATTAAATTTCGGCTAAAAAATACCTTGTTGTAATGTTTCTTTTATTTTTACATAGTGACGATCTGAATTTGTTGTTGCAACAATCTTATCTTTCATATAAGACATGTACATGATGATGGCTTCCATATGCACTTCATGTGCCCTCCTGCTAAGTGCATTAGCCACTTGATTTTCCTTTCCTTTTATATGCTTAATTTCAAATTCATATTGACTCAGAAATTCCATCCATCTAGTTTTCCTAGCATTTAGTCTTGGTTGTCCAAACAAATTCTTCATACCACAATGGTTTGTCCTTAGCTCAAATTTCTTACCCACGAGGTAATGCCTCCACATTTTCAATGCATGTACAATTGCTACTAATTCTAGGTCACGGGTAACATAATTTCTTTCATGCTCTTTTAATTTTCTGGAATCATAGCATACAACATGATCCTTTTGACCGAGAACTCCATTGAGTCCTTCCTTGCATGCATCAATGCACACAACAAAGTATTCATCTGTATCTACGATCTTTAATATTGGTGCACTTGTCAATATTTTCTTCAACTGCTGAAAACTCTCTTCACACTTGAAAGTCCATTCAAATTTCACTCCCTTCTTTTGCAAAGAAGTGATTGGACTTGCAATCTTTGAGAGCTCTTTTATGAATCTTCGGTAATAACTGGCAAGACCAATGAATGAACTAACCTATGTCACATTATTTGGAACTAACCATCTTCTAACGGCCTCTATCTTATTAGGATCAACTTCTATCTTTGCTACTGAAATTATATGCCCCAAGTAGTGAATCTTCTTTTGGTAAAATGTGCACTTACTTAACTTAGCATATAATTTATGCTCTCTTAAAACTTAAAACATCATTCTTAAGTGTTGCTCATGTTCCTCCTATGACTTAGAGTAGATGAGTATATCATCTAGGAACATAATTACACACTTGTCCAGTTACTCCCTGAACACTCCATTCATCAAACACATAAAGACTGTTGGGGCATTTGATAGTCCAAATGGCACTACCGTGAATTCATAAGGCCCATATATTTTCTCGAATGTTGTATTGTTGATGTATTCTTCCTTTATCCTCACTTTATGATAACTTGATCTCTAGTCAATCCTGGAAAAGATTCTTGCACCTTTCAACTAATCAAACAATTCTTCAATTATTGGTAAAGGATATTTTTTCTTTATGGTTACCTTATTCAACCATCTGAAATAAATACACAACCTTATGGTTCCATATTTCTTCTTTACAAATAGAATTGGGGCTTCCCATAGTGACACACTTGGGCCTATATTCCCCTTCTTTAACAACTCTTCAAGTTGCATCTGCAACTCCTTCAATTTGGTTGTGCCCATTCTATAAGGTATCTTGGACACATGGGCAACTAGTGGCATCAAATCAATGGAGAAATCGATGTCTCTCTTTGGCGACAGTCCTGGGATTTCTCTAAAAACATCTTCAAAATCCCTCAAGACTGTATGGTCTTCAATGCTTGCCATTTTTTCTTTGGCTTCCTCTTTCATATGGGCTGCAAAAAACTAAGATCCCTTCCTAAACTCTTCTTCAACTGCATAGCTGAAATATCTCTAACAACTACAACTCCCAAAATGCCTTTAATCTTTCCTTGCTACCCTTCTTCATCAAGACATATGATTGTCTTGTTGTAACAGTCTAGGACAACATGGTGTTTTTCCAACCAATCCATGCCAATTAGACAATCATATGAACCTAATGGTATGAATCCACCTTTATGTTGAGTCCATTCATGTCTATCAGATAATATTTAACCAACTCAATGATCTTTCTGAAAGCTCCCGTGGCTAACTAAACTAACCAAGGTTTCTTACGCTTAATCATTTGCAAGTCAAAATCTTTCAACAATGTTAGCGTTTATGTAACTATAGCTAGCTCCAAAATAAATCAAAATTTCTATGGGTTGGTTGTCAATCTTACCTTCCACTTCGATCATGGGGGATTGATATTTTTCTTGCTTGTTGTTCAAGGCTACATAAATCCTTGTCATTTTTCCTCCCATGTCTTCCATTGTTTCAACCTCTTGAATGTTGCGGACAGCCCTCATTCTTTCTCCTTTGTGAGGGAAGTCCCTATATAAGTGATTTCCCTGACATCCCCAACATTGAACAAACTGTTGCCTTGGCCTTTTCCAAAATGAATCTTCATTTTTGTGCTCATTTTGGGCTGACTGGCCTTGTTGATTTTCTTGGGTGTTGTTCTTGAAAAAGGGTGTATTAAATCCTTTCCACCTTTAATCATTTTTCCCTTTCATCTTATCCTTCCAAGCTTTTTGGAAAACTGACCTTCCTTTGCTTTGCTCATAAAGATGCCTTGCTCTCCTTATGGATTCCTCCAATTTTTTTAGGTTATCATATTGAATCTTGTCACTATAGAAGGAGGGTAACCCACTTAGAAACCTTTGGAATTTGACTTTCTCATATTTGATGAAGTCTACATACTTCAAGAATTCAAAGAACCTCTTCTCATATTCCTCCATTGTCATGGTTCCCAACTTGAGTTCAAAGAACTCTTTCATCTTTCTTTCATAGTAATGCTCAGATAAATATTTCTCTTGGAAATATCCTTTGAACTGCCTCCATGAGATCCTCTTCTCATCAATGTTGTTGGCTTGGTTAAGTTGATCCCACCGCATAGTTGCTTTTCCTTGCAAGTGCTAGGTGGTAATTCTAGATTCTACTCATGAGGGGTAATCACACAACTAGAAATATTTTTTCATTTCCAATAGCCAGGCCTCTGCCTCTTCTCCTTTCATGTGTTCACCATTGAAAGTTGGTGGCTTAAAATTTGTGAGCTCACCTTGCAAGATGTCCGCCTTGGGCCTTCTCCTTTTCCTCCTAACAAGAGACATGCTTGGGATGTTCCCTATCCCTGAACTTGCACGAGCTCTTCTAGTGGATTTCCTTGGAGAATGACGACGCCTGCTCATGCTTCTCGACTGTCTGCCATTTCCATGATCATCCCTTTTGTTATGGGATCTTGATGCCGACACTTGTATATCACTAGTTGCTTGCTTGGTGCCAGAGTCTTTGTTAATCCTTGTATGTTTAATCTCTAAAGTATCTCTTCCCAAGCCTTCATAATCCTTTCATTATTATCTCTATAGCTCTGCACTTCCCTATGTAGGCTTCTCATAGTGACAGGCTCTTGCCTATCTCTTCTTCGATTTGACTTTGTCTCAACATTCCTGATGTTGACATGCATACCTATGATCTCTTCCTCATGGTTGTAAGATCCCTAAGAATATTTCATAACTTCATTCCTCATATAAGAATAAAAGTTTCCTTCCTGTACCTCTAATTCTACAAGAAACATGCATGTAATAATTATTGTTAGACATGCATAGTATAAAACATTTCATCATATAGAATACAAGTTATTTCTCCATCAAGTTATGAAGGACACATTGCACCAATTCAATTTTTATTTCCTTGATGCATTCTTCTCCGAAACATCTTTCCAACGACTATATCCATGCCTCAATATGAGTTTTTAGTGAAACGTTATGGTCCAGAGAAGTTTAGGTTGTTTTACCCAATTTATCCCTGCATGCTACAACTGACTTATTTCTCTTCCTGCAATTTTTTAGGTACTCATAACCAAAATCTGACCCTACTACTAGCTTCTATGGGTCATAATCTTTCCATCGACTACTCTTGTGCCCCAAACAGACTTCTGAGCATGGAGTTATGCTCTCTGGAAGTAAAATTGGTGCCAAAATTTTACCCTCATTGTTTTGGCTGTAACTTTCTCATACGAGCTCCATTTTGTAAACCGTTTAGATCGTTGGATAGATCTCTCCAAGTTCTTTAATTTGAGATGCAAAAACATAGTGTACTTTGGTACACTTTTTTCTTGTTGGTTTTGACTTGCTAAAAACTTTGTTTAGGGTCTCAAAAATGCCCCGCAAGTTAATGACCTTCAAAACCACAAAAAAATGCACAAAACTGATTGTTTTACTTATTTAATAGCACTTTAAATGCGATTTGTCAATCTCAAATCAGAGGAAACAAAAACCATTGATCTGAATCTATCGACCATTAGCGACCAACAACATTCCTTGGGCATGCACCACACTTTCCCCATTTGCCGATGCGACCATAATCCATCGACCCAACTCCCCAACACCTAATTTATGCACAACTCTTAAATGGGACTATTTGACCGTCATCAATATTCATTGGAAAATGGAACTCCTCACTAATTCGACTCATTCCCGACCATCGAACCTTCGACAATTGATGATCCCCAACAATTATCGACAACACTTCCCCAAATCAACCGACCTGACCATCGACCATCGACCACTTTTATTGGATGATGTGGAAACTACGGATGTGACATGACACATGGATGATGACATTGTATGAAACTTCATCACCCTCTTTTATCCATCGACCATCGAATGATTCTCTTGGATGATCCGTACACTTTTCCAAATTAGTCGATGCCCATCCATCGACGTGTCAGTCATCAACGACTTCTCTTGCTTGATTCGAAACACTTCATCAAATTTCACAGACGCCCAACCACTGTCCCATCAACCATCAACAAACTTCGTTAGTGATTGAAAATACTTCATGGGATTATGCCAATGTAACCATCAACAATCGACATGATTCGTTGGTGAAATTGACACTTATAAAATTTGGCCAAAATCTGTCGATCCTTAACCATCAACCGTTGATGAGCGAAAACTTATTTTGGCAGAACCAAGCTCTTCACCAAACTCATTGATTCGAACATCGACCAACGATGAACTCTACTGGTGAGCTTCATTACTTAGAAAAAAAATTCGACCAAAACTCCGATTGATCTAGACCGTCGATCTACCACTAAAAAAATGATCCTGGTCGTCGATCGTATCAACTTTGCTCAACTTTGTCGACGCCCATCCATCGATCGTCGACCATTGATGTTTTATCTTGGTGAATTTCCAACACTTCACCAAAATCATCGATCTGACCATCGATCGCCGACGGATTTTGTGGTCGAGCCTCAAACTTATAAAATTTCGACAAAAACCCAGGTGAATATGGGTTGTAGATCTCATCTGTTTCACAACCTCTAAAATGAATCCGGGCCATTGATTTACCCAACCTTTTAAAGGAATGAAACCTTATGAATTTTTAATTTTATCAAGGGGAATCTCGACCGTTGATGTTGAGATCAAACGCGATCTCGACCATCAATTCACCAAACTTCCTGCAACTCTACATGTGACCATTAAAATTTGAATTTCAACCATTCTAGGTTGAATTTCGATGTGCAACTTTACCACTTGGCTCCATGGAACCTCTTGAACAGTCCAGAGTTGTTTAAACCCAGATTTCACTCACAAAATTGGGGATTCTTCTCTGTTCTTCTCCATTTCCCCCCAACCCATCACAGACAAAATCCGCAACAATGAATTTCACCAATTTTCTCTAGTTCAAGCCCATCCAAGCCCGATGTTTGAACCAGAGGCTCTATACCACATGTAACGTCCCCCAGCCCAACCGAGGGACACTACGATGCAAAATACACATAATTTTTTTTTTTCTTCTAACTAATTCAATTCATTTACAATTAACTAATTTCCTGTAGCTTTCAACTACGAATTAAAAAAAAAAATTAGCTGTTATCTATAACCATAAAATAAATGCATCTACAACATATCAAAATAACATGAATGCAACTTAATAATTCATGTAGAAACATATAAGTCATTCACACATACACAAAGTTCATGCACAACAAATAAACTCATGAAATAACTCAACCACAAGATAAAACACATATCTTTTAATAATCGTTGTGCAACCAACTGCTTGGTACGAACATTCCACCCTACCATAGACTGAATTTTCCAAATCTCAACAGCCAGTCACCCCCAAGCTGAGGCTAGTAATCGACAAAAGAGGGTGGTCTCTCATAGTCCACTGACAACTCATAAAAACTCACAACCCACTAATATCTTCTTACAACTATCACAATTTTCCACAAGATCTCTTCCTCTTGACCTACCTAACCCAAGGAATGTACCCCTTCACTGATCTTAGTCCCTTGGGCATCCCATTTGTTTATCAGGGTCTCTATGGCACAAGTAGCTAGGATTCTCTCAGCTGGGAACTTAAGGGAACTTAATGCTAGGAAAAATACCAGCAAAACCAACAACAAACACTTGTCATTTTGGTGCAACTCACACAAGAGTTCACTCTTCAGGCCTGAAAACCTTGCTCTTCAGTTTCTAGCTCCAAATACGCTCCAACTTTCTCTAGAATTCACCCTCCATGGCTGCACCAACTCCAATCTCTCTTTCTTTCTCTCTACTTGCTCCTTATGCATAAAAAATCCATGTGTAACCCATACAAATTTCCTCTCCTTCGGCTTGCTTGCTTGACACACAGTCTTCCCCAAGCTAATTGTACTCAACCCCCATGTGCCCAATAACTATGGGATGTGACTACTCACACCCACCCTCTTACATGTATTCAATGATTGGCTTTGGGAACACTAAATTATAAATTGGATACGCTCAACATATTATAAAAGAAATGAACAATATGCCATGAAAGAAATGAAGAATAAAAGAAGGAAGGAAGACTCCTTGGGAAAAAGAGGACGAACACCAATCCAATGTTGGGGGTGCAAAGAAAATCGCATATACAAGGATTTACCTCACACAAGAGATAAATCGAAGACTATGCATGACATTCAAGAGGCTATAATAGTAGAGGACATGGGAAGAATATATGCAGCCCTAGAAGATCAACAAGCAAAGTACCAATCCAATATGATTGAAGTGGAAGGTAAGATCATTAATCAACCTATTGTTATTTTAATTGATTCAGGAGAAATCCCTTGTTACATTGATCATAAAATAGTGGATAAATTACATTTGGAGAAAATTAAGCTTGAAAAATCAAGTTTGGTTTAGCTAGCCACTAGAACCAAAAGAATGATCAATGAGACAGTCAAAGGATATCTAATAAGTATTAATGGAGTGAATACTAATTCTGACCTAAATATCATACCATTAGGATCTTATGATATCCTAATTGGAATGGATTGGTTGGACAAACACTATGTTGTCCTAGCTTGTCATAACAAGATATTTACATGTCTTGATGAAGAAGGAAAACATAGCACTGTGAAAGGAATTCCAAGACCCAGTTCTATAAGGGAGATTTCAGCCTTACAACTGAAGATATATTTCAAGAAAGGATGTCAATTGTATGCAACTCATGTGGAGGAGCCAGAAAATAAAAAAGGGCCAAGCCTTGAAAATTTTCTAGTATTGCAAGAGTTTGAATATGTATTCCAAGAAATACCAGGATTGCCACCGAAGAGGGAGATATATTTCTCTATTTATTTAGCACCAGGAGTTGCCCTAGTATCAAAAGCACCTTACAAAATGAGTACACCTGAATTGAAATAATTAGAAATGCAGTTGGACGAATTTTTGAAGAAAGGGTACATACGGCCAAGTGTTTCACCTTCGGGAGCACTAGTACTTTTTGTCAAAAAGAAGGATGGAACATTGAGGCTGTGTATTGAATTTATACAACTGAATAAAGCCACTATGAAGAACAAATACCCTCTACCCAGAATTGATGACCTCTTTGATCAGATAAAAGGAGCAAAGAGCTAAAGCAATAGAAGCAAGAGGTAACACCAAATCCTCCAATGTTAAATAATGCAGGTTGTCTCCTAAAACTGTATGGGTTTGGGAAATAAAACAAAAATGAACAAGGTGAGGGATCTCTTTCATTCAGAGCACCCAAACATTTTCCTAATCCAGGAGACAAAACTTTTTGAAGAGGACATGCAATCATTGAGTTCGTGTTTAAGAAAAAGACACCAACAATATCTCAATTGGCTCAAGAGGAGCCTGAGGAGGCATTTGCACCATTTGGGAAAATCCCAAGCTCGATCTGATCTAGACTGTCAAAACCCAACATTGGATTTATACAGATATACAGTGCAAACAAACTAATCAACACTTCAAAATATTTAATTTTTATGTTCCCATGCAATACATAAAAAAATAGGAATGCTAGAACTCGTTGGCTAAAGTCCACCAATATTTTGATCTATCTCATTACATCATAGCGAGGGACCTTAACTTGACTCTCTCTTTGAGGAAAAAGGGGGAGACCACCCTCTTTGATCCTTTCAAAGATTTTTTTAGACCCTTATGTACACCTGGGACCTTATTGATATAAATCCTAAAAATGGGAAGTATACCTGGACTAATCGACGTCTCAGCCCTGGTCATATAGCTTCCTGTATTGATCATTTTCTCTTCCATTCGTGATGCTTGGATCACCCCTGTAAAGGGCCACCCTACATTTGTTTGGGAGTCAAAGCTTAAAGACATCAAGTTTGCGCTAAAAAATTGGGTGGCAATAAACTTCAAGGAACCCTCCTTGGACAAAAAATAATTGCAAGCCTCTCCACTTCAGACTCATAAAGATATGGAAGTGAGAGAAGTAACCCAAGCTCTTATTGACAAAGAAAGGGATTGCTACTCAAAATTATATTCAGCTTGTAGAGATGAAGAGGAGGCTTGGTGCCTCAAGTCCAGGAGTCTGTGGCTTAGATTGAGGGATCAAAACACCTCTTTCTTTCATAAACAAGCTAAGGTTAGACAAAATAATAATGCAGTCACATCTATCTAGGGGAGTAATGGGAAAATCCTCAACACTTAGGCTGAAATTGCGAAAGAAGCAACATGGTTCTTCTCTCATCTTGTCAACGAAGACGTTGGTGATTCTTAGACATCGATTCAAGAAATGACGACCTCTGTTTCACACCTTATCTCTCAAGAAGACACTGAAGCCTTGACTGCCATCATACCTAAAGATGAGGTTATCAAAGTTATTTGGGGGCTCCACCCAAACAAAGCTCTTGGGCCTGACGGATTTTCAATTTCCTTTTATAGAGAAAACTAGGACCTCATCCAAAAATACCTAGTCAGAATGATCAGAGGGGCCCAATCGAAGATTAAATTAGGGGGAGGAACAATCTCAACCTTCCTATCCCTAATTCCTAAAGAATCACGACCCTCCTCTTTCTCCCATTTTAGACCCATCTCCCTTTGTAACGCCTCCAACAAAATCCTTGCTAAGATTCTTGCCAATCACATTAAACCCCTGCTCAACAAGATCATTTCATAAAATCAGGGACCATTCCTCTAGAATCGTAACATCATTGACAATATTCTCCTTGTTCAAGTGTTAATCCATTCCAACAGAAGCATAAATGAGAAAGGTTTTGTAGTAAAAATGGACATGGAATATGCTTTTGATAGGGTATGTCACTCCTTCCTTTATGTTGTTCTCACTAAATTTTGGTTTGCTAACGATTTTATTTCTTTGATAAGAGCCTGCATTGGAGATCCTTGGATTCCCCCCCCCTATAAACGAGAGACCAAGCAATTTCTTTAAAACCAACATAGGGTTGAGGTAGGGGTGTCCCCTCTCCCCCTTCCTTTACATCGTCATGGCTGATTCACTGAGCATAAAGTTAGAGCAAGCTAGACATAATGACCATATCAACGAAATCTATATAGTCAGAGGGGTCAAGGACATAAATCACTCGCAAATTGCAGATGACACAATACTTTTGGGAGGGGCTTCCATCATTATCGCTTCCCGATTTAAAATAATTTTGTATAGATTTCTCCTAGCCTTAGGGGGACATGTCAAAAAAAATAAGAGTTGTCTGTATGGTTGGAACACTCCTGTTAATCTTCTCAAATCCATGGCCGACATTTTAGAGTTCACCTTCAAACCAAATTGCCAGACTTTCAAGTACTTGGGAATCCCAATCACCATTAAAAATGTTACTTTTGTTGATTGGGTGGAGACAATGATAAAATAAAATCCAAAATGACCCAATGGGGGCCTCAATGGTTCAATTTAGCAGGCAGGACGACTCTTGTTAAATCAATTCTCTCATCTCTCCCAATTTACCTTTTCTCGGTCGTGTCGACCCTTGTTGGAGTAGTACATCATATTGGAATTATTCTAAGGAAATTCTTATGGCAAGGTGGAAAAACTTCAACCAAGAAATTCCATCTAGTGAATTGGGCAACAGTCATTGAACCATTTGAAAAAAGAGGTTTGGGAATAAAAACCTTGCCTTTATAAATGTCGCGCTAGGAGCCAAGATTCTATGGAAATTAGTCTCAGGAGATCAATCTTGGTGTAAAACTGTTTTAACAAGGAAATATTAGTGCCCTCCAAGGCTTCAAGCCCTTGATTCTCTCTCACAAGACACTACAATAACCCCAATATGGCATGTCTGCAAGGAAGAAAACCATCTCATCCAGTCACATCTATCTTGGATACCAGGGAATCGAAAATAAATAAATATTTTGGACGACAAGATAATGGGGAGCCCCCCCTAAACTCTTTCCCAAATCTTGAACCCCTCAGGCACTGGATGAGCCAGGTCAGGCTTTCTACTCTAGCCAACATCTCCTCTTTGGAAGGATCATCCGAGATAATTTGGGCCAGTTGGAATATTCAAAACCTCCCGCCCCTCTAGATTCAAGCTGGTGGCATCTCTAGGATAGTTAGAAAGGAGCTACCGCCCTCTCCTCCTTGTTCCCCAACAAGTTAGAATGGGGATCAAAAGCTGGGAGATATACAATCAAGAAAGGGTATCATCGTATCTTATCCCAAAACAACAATAGCCCTAGGTCGACCATTTATAAAGCAATCTGGAGCAACGAATCCCATCTAAAGATAAAATTCTTTGTATGGACTCTTTGCCACAAAAAAATCCTCACAGCAGAAAATCTGAAAAAAAAAAGAGGAATACAAGGGCCCTCAATTTTCCTCTTGTGTAAGATCTCGGAGGAAACCACTGAGCATCTCTTTATGGAATTCCCATACATAAATAAAGTTTGGCGACATGTGCTTCATCCTATATGTTATCAGGCTCCCAACTACAACAGCTGGAATGATCTCCTCACTTCATGGAATTTGGTTTATATGTGTTCCTTCTGGCACAAACCTTTGTTAAAACGTGTCTGGAAGGAGACTCCCTACTTTATCCTCTGGAAAATATGGTTGTCAAGAAACAAAAAAGTGTTTAAGGATGAAGGAATCCCCCTTGTCAGAGTCACAACCAAAGCTTTGGGTCTTCTAGCAGAGGTTGTCCGTCCAAAGGGAAACAACAAGCATAACTTCTTCCTGTTGAACATTGAAGAAAGACTTTGGTTGTTCCCCCTTGAAATCGATATAATGAAATCGCCCCATTCGACAACAAGGAATCCCCAAAGCACGGAAAGATGGAAGTTGAGAGTACACAAGGAACATATTGCAGAATGGGTCAAAAGTCAAAATTTTCATATTCTTTTCTTCGATGGAGCTTTGAAGGGAAACCCTAGGGAGGTAGGTGTGGGGGTGGGATTCTCTTCGATCCTGAAGGAAATAGTGTAAGTGGCTTCGCCTAGATTTTGGGGGTTGCAACGAACAATCAAGTTGAATCCTACGCCTTGTGGCAAGGAGTTACCCTTCTTCTTGACAAGAACATCCAACAAGCCATCATCATTGGAGACTCCTCATTGGTCATAAGGCATATGGATATGGATAGTACCCCATTAGACACCTAGCTCAACAAAATGTGCAATTGAATTAGAGACAGATGCAAAGGTATTCCCTCATTAAGTTTCTTCCATGTCTTAAGGCAACTTAACACAGAAGCAGACAAAAAAGCAAATGAAGCATGTGGAAAGGACCCCGACCTCCTAGTCATCATTAGAGAAGGGTCGTCCTCAAGAATAATTGCCCCTCCATAATATCAATGCGCATGGGTGATTAGATTCACTTTTGGGTCACCCATCATTTACTTCTACAACATCATCCAAAGCATAGTTTTTAAATGGGAGGGGGCGTTGAATTATCCTCTCACGAAAGCCTCCATGTGTCGTCACGTGAAAATCACGTGTCAAGCACTCCTACCTGACCTCTGGATATTTGGTTCAGAATTAGAATGCGCATAGGTGGTGATATTTCATTTGGATGCTTGGAAAACATCCTCCCTTGGCTCCCTTATACTCTACTCAGTGACTTCGTAACTCTCCTTGCTCTAGGGTTCTCAAGGGTGTTATATCTTTTCGACCCATCACCCCATTTGTGGCTTGGATATCGAGTGATGATCATCTACTCTTTACCTGCATGTATGAAACCTTGGCGGCCTCCTCCAGTCACCTTGGTGGATTCAGGAGATATCAACTTCAAATATTGGTGCCAGACTTGGGAAGGCCAACAATCTAGATAATTTGGGGCCTTGAAAAAACAATTCACTCACTACAGAAAGCAAGTTGGCTACCTTCACAGGTGTGTCGGGAGGTTTCAGCTCCAGCTTGACGAGGCACGAGGGAAATTAGTGGCATTAAGGGACTCAAACGAAAAACTACATATGCACATCCAACAACAAGAAGAACAAATGGAAGTGGGACAACCTCAAAACTGCACTCAGGTTAGCTCAGGGAATTCTGCCATAGGCCTTGGGGATCATCTCCTGGTTACTTACCCTCAGGTTCACTCTTTGATAGGATTTCCTGCTTATGGGGAACAAGTAATGGGTCAAGTCCTCTCTTTTACAATTTTTTGTAATGTTCAAATGCATTTGGTTGCTCTGTTCGTATATTAGGATATATACTAGTAAGCATAATAGAATAAACACAACTGTGAAAACAATTCTAATTTTGAGATGTGGAATGTAAATGATGAAGAATACAATTGTAATTTGGACTCAAGCGGATATACAGTCTGGCTGTAGCTTGCTCCTCTTTTTTAATACAAATTCATTACTCGTTTTTGTAAAAAAAAAGAGGAGAAAAGATATTTTCAAAGATAGACTTGAGATCAAAATACCATCATGTAAGAATCAAGGAAGAAGACATAAGTAAGACAACCTTTAGAACAAGGTATAGACATTATGAATTTGTAGTAGTGCCATTTGGACTGACCAATGCACCATCTATCTTTATGTGCTTAATGAATTGCATATTTATAAATTATCTAAATAAGTTTGTCATTGTGTTCTTGGATGACATGCTTATCTATTCTAAGTCAGAGGAAGATCATGAACATCACTTGAGGTTGGTGTTGCAAGTGTTGAGGTAAAATCAACTTTATGCCAAGCTTAGTAAGTGTTATTTTTACCAAGAACAAATCCATTACTTGGGACATATTATTTCATAAGAAGGTATAACAATAGATCCAAAGAATATTGAATCAATTAGAGGATGGCCAACACACAATATTGTTTCAAAAATCATATCTTTTATGAGATTAGTTGGATACTATAGGAGGTTTATAGCAGGGTTCTCTAAGATTTCTCATCCCATCACTTCTTTGCAAAATAAGAGAATTAAGTTTGAATGGACAACAAAGTGTGAAAATAACTTTAAATTGTTGAAGGAATTACTTACTAGTGCACCTATTTTAAAGATTGCTAACCCAAATGAGAATTTTGTGGTATGTACAGATGCATGCAAGGAAGGACTTGGTGGAGTCCTCACTTAAAATGGACATGCCATTGGTTATGAGCCTAGAAATATTCTAGAACATGAGAGGAATTATGTCACACATGATTTGGAGCTTGCTGCCATAGTTCATGCATTGAAGATGTGAAGGTGTTATCTCATGGGAAAAAGATTTGAATTAAGGACATACCATAGTGGTCTTAAATATAGTTTTGAACAACCAACTTTGAATGCTAGGAAAACAAGATGGTTGGAATTTTTAAGTGAGTTTGAGTTTGATATCAAGCATATCAAGGGAAAAGAAAATAAAGTTGTTGATGCACTCAGCAGAAGAGTACATATCATGCATGCTACAACCATTAGTATGCATCGATCATATTTGAAGAGAAATTTTTTAGATGCTACTATTACGGATCAACATTACCTACAGGTAAAAGAAAGTTTACAATGGAAAAATGTACAACAAAAAATTAAAGAATATGAGATTAAGGAATATGGATTACTTATGCATAAAAATAAAATTTATGTTCCTAGTTCCAGAGAACTTAGGAATTTAGTGTTAAAAGAAATGCATAATGTTCCATATGATGGACATCCTGGTTACCAAAAAACAATTGCAGCAGTAAGAAACCAATTCTTTTGGCAAGGAATGAAGAAAGATATTGTTGATTACATTGATAGATGTATGGAATGTCAGAGAGTGAAGGCTTAGCATAGACATCCAATGGGTTTGCTACAACCAGTGCCAATTCCAGAGAAGAAATGGGAAGTGGTAACCATTGATTTTATAACTAAGTTGCTTGGGACAACAAGGCAACATGATTCCATAATGGTAGTGGCTGATAAATTGATGAAGGTTGCTCATTTTGTCCCCGTAAATATGACTCATTGTTGGCACAGGGGCAGACCCAGGGTTTAACGCTTCAACAACGCACCAACAAAACCCTAACTACCGACCCTTTCAGCAACACCTGCGAAGCAAGAAAAGTCTCACATGAGGTAGAAGCAGGGGGGTTACAGGAATGAGGTGTCTGTAACCAAGCTGGGACACAAATATGTGATAATAACACTTCGCTGAGTAATCCAACAACACTTAGAAGGGGACATGAATTAGTTCATTAGCTTAATTAACATCACAGAACAAACCCTAAGATAAATTGATGCAGTAACAATAAAGATTAAGCACTTCAATCGTTTAGCACATAACACTGAGTTAGATCTAACATTCATTCATTCTTAACACAACTAAAACACTAAGCATCAACAAATCTATCTAACATACATAATAAGCAAAGCACTGAGCAAATTCATAACATAACCAACAAATCACAAAACAAACCAAAGACACAAGATATACGTTTTTCACCCCTATGTGGGGCTACATCCACCAACTGCTTCATCTTATTTACTATTCTTCAATCTCTTACATTCATCTGCTCCTTTGCACTACGCCATAGAGCCAAGCTTCACAGAGGACAGGAGATCTGCGCACTGAGCACCAGACCCTCCTTCCCAAAATTAAGTCAAGGCACAAAGCCAACTTCTCTATTGAGCATAGAGGCTTACATACACATTCTGTTGCATAAAGCAACTCACAACTACTGCACTTAGCCACTTAGACTTCGCTATTACATTGCTTCTTTCTACAATACATTCTTACACTTATTTATACTTTTACAATTCCTTACAAAAATGCCTAAACATGGGAGAACCCATGGGCCGATATCCCATAACCCATTACAAAAAACCCTAATGAACCCCTTGTTGGGTCCACATAGCCCACAAAACAAGTGATATCCGCGATCTCAGCTCCACCTGGGCACTCCATCTTCGACCAACCTGTCGAAGTCCAAAAAGTGGTCAATCCTAACCAAGGTTTCCTCAAAACTTGGTTGAGGGCCAACATGCCCCCAACACTCACCTGTGACTCGTCCCGAGTCACTTAGGTCTGGTCAATGATGCTTTGAAGGCCTCGAGCTTAACTCGAGTTGTATCGACTTGCTGCTTCGCTTGAGCCTCTTGCTCAGCGAGCTCTTGGATCATTTTCTTTGTAAAAGGCCCTTCCAGGTGTTGTTATATTATCGCAACCACTTGGTCCAATTGTGAGCCTTGTCCTTCAATTTCTTCAAACACCTTGCATGCTTCATCCTGCACAGGTTGTAGTTTGTATGCGACTTCCATTACCCTGCCCTGGATGATAGTAATCTATTGTTGTACTGCACGTTGTTCCTGGGACCTCTTCATTCTTTCAATTGCGGTGAGCAACTTCATATGCACCTACACAGAGAAGGCTTGCTGTTGTGCCTCCTGTAACTATGCTTCACATTTCCTTAGCTCTAGATCTTCTGTGAGGCATTCATATGTTTGTGCACTTCTATCGCTCAGTTGTTTTCATTCTGAGGCGAGGGCTCTGATCCTTACTACTGTGTTCTTAGTGGCTTCCTCCCTCTGGTCACGCACCTCCTGCGGGGTGCTCGATACTACTTGGATATCCAACTCTGTTATCCTCGCTTAAAGCTGTTGGATGGTCTTAGAGAGCTTCACCACTTGAACCTCGACAGACTCTTGTTCCTCCTGTGCCAAGCCTAGCACAAAGCAACATGATTTATTCACCGCTTCTTTGACCGTAATATGATCTGCGAGCAACTGGTCCTTTTCTCTCTATAGCTTCACTTTGTCCTCTTGGAGCATCATCCAAAACTCGTCTCTCTCATTTTCATAGGCGGTTACACAGTACCGCATTGCTTGTAATTGCTCTAAGACTTCCTCTTTCTCTTGTTTCAAGGCTTCTATAGCCTTCTCCTTTTCTTCCTGGATTTCTGAAGTCGAGCCTCTGTTGTATCTGCAAGTTTTCTTAATTGGGTTGGTTCATCCCCCAATTCTGTAATCTGTGACGAGGAAGGCGCAGTAGGTACTGCGTGGAACGAACAAATAGCTTGTTAAATTTCCTTCAGTTCCTTCTCGAACCTTTCATACAACTCCTCCTGCTTCGCTCCATATCTCTGCAAGATGTCCTCAGAAGCATCCTCCATGGCTCCGTAGACCAAGGTGATGTTGTCCTTCGTGAGCGTGGCCTCTAACTGGGGCTTGCTAGCACGCGTATTTGTTCTTGCTGAAGGTTTCTGCGGAGAAACCTTCCTCTTCCGCGGTGTTACTGTTTCAGTAGGGGGATCCTTTGGTGGTGTAGCTTCACCTTCTCCTTTCTTTTCTCCTTCGTCCCATCCTCCTTTTTTGTTTGCTTCGTCCCCTCCTCCTAGAGAACCAGATCCATTTTCTTTAGAGGCACTGTCCTCCTCATCAATCTCTATATTCTAGACTTCCTCGTTTTTCTTCTTCTTCTTTGTCCCACTGGATTGTCTGACATGCTCGACCCAGGTGACTAAGGGGATTCCTATGATGTCAGTGTCGGATAGTTTTGCATCAACAACAGGTAGAAGGAACTCCTTTGGCCACTCCTTCGTGATCTGCTCCATGTCTTCGTCTGTCATCTTGTAATATTCCTGTAACTCTTCCTTGCTCTCATCTCTGTGTGTAGTGATATAGATAAAATCCCAATATGCGGGGAACTTGGCTATCGGTCTGTACTGGTGCAAGGTGCGCGATGTCATGTGCAGAAATGACTCAATGACAACCTCCGGTTGTTGATAATATGCATGGAACACAACGTTTGACTGCCATTACTTCGACATGTTGTTTGTGTACCACAAGGTAGCAAAGCTAGCAACCAACGACTCCGATGGTTCAATCTCTGGAAAGGTGGATCCTTCAGGCATTTCCCAAGCAACAAATGCAATCATCACGATCAACCAGCTAAAGTGGAATTCATATCCCTGATCTTGAGTTTCGCGATAGTCTTTCTCGAGTTCATTGACGAGGTAACTCACCCAATTCATCTGCATGCCCTCCACACATTTTCCTGTGAGGTCCACCATGAACCCGATGACCTTTGTGAGGTAGTTCTTTCTTACGAGCTTACCTGCTATGAGTTGGCAAGCAAGGTGCATTGTGCCGTCCTGGATAGAGGCTACCTTATAGCCTCACTTTCCCTTTTCAAATTCGTCGTAAGCCTCCTTGATGCACTATGCCAGGGAGCAGTCTGAGGCCTTCCCTGGATAAAACTCCTGAGGGTTAGGTCCCTTCATGCTTAATCCTGTAATCAAGTGGATCAGCGTGGGATCCATAGTAATTCGTCGATCGAGCCACATGTATCCACCATGGTAGCACAACAAGAGGAGTTTAACACAATCATTAACCTCTTGGTGATGACCAAAATGGGGAATCTTCATCACATTTAGCACAGTGGACTGTGCCATCTCCTTAATCCATGGTTGGGAGACCAAGCGAGGCTTCTTCCCAGTTGTCTTTGTCAGGTATTGGTGGGGTGCGGGCATAGCGTTGTTCTTTCTATCGTCGAGATTAAAGTCGCTATTCTTCAGTAGTGGGATTTGTCCTAACTGACTCCCAACTGCGCATGTTCCTCTCGGGATGTACGCGGTGATCAGGGTGTACTCATAGTCGCATGGGATACAGTCACGATTAAACACACCAGCCAAAGGTGGGATATAGTCTGGTAAGATCGAAGAGATTTGCTTCGCATTAGCCATATCACTGCGATGCTTACTTCACTGCTCAGTCGCGGGGTTAACATGGCCAGAACGTCGTCCAGTCGAAGGGGAAGCCTGCATTCCCCTAGTCGACGATGCCTGTACTCCTTCAAATAATGGTTTATCAGCCATTAGCTTCTTGAGGACTTCCTCGACAGTCTTCTCTAGTTTAGTAGGTTTGCCCGACATTCTCACTATTAAATAGACATGTCGAGGTAGGCGAATGGATAAGTACAAAAATGGACATCGATGTCTATTTTATGATAACACATCTCGACACACAATCAATTCCCTGTTGGCTCAGTTAATCACGGGTGGTAAAAAGTGGTCCTGACGCAACACCCGACGGGTTAAATAAGCGGGGCCTTGTAACGAATTCTTTCGACGGGCAAGAATGCTTCCATTAATGTGAATCTGTCCGTTATGACACAGTCTCAACATTCCAAAAGCAGTCCATCCACCCATAAATGCATTTCCTAACCATTCCAGAGCGTTGTTCTAACGGTCGAGGCGCCTCCAACGGTCATATATCTTTGTCAGGGCGAAGTCCCATTCTACGTGGTCCTTCTGTTCCGGCGAGGTTCAAATCCTGTGAACCTACCACCTATGAGGTTCCACTCTGTGAAGTCTTCCATCTATTCTTTGTAGCTTCCTGTATCTTTTCTAACTTGTCTTTCTTTTTATTGATCTCCCTTGCCTTCTTCCCTGTGATCTGAGTCTCTCTAATAGTTTATGGAATCCTCTTTCCATTATTATTCTTATCTTATCCTAGCATGGTGACTTCACATTACTGATGTGCTCTCAAAGGGTTTGAAGTTAATATCCCTTCTCTTATTAATTCCAGTATGGGTATTCTTCTTTCTTGCATGGATAGGTCCTTCAAACCTTCTTGCATTCTTTCAACCTCGATGGATAATTCTCTTGCCTTGTGTTGCTTCGACTTATCTTCTCATTCTTCTATTAGTCGATCTATTTTTCTAGATATGAAATACCTTAGTTCTTGCTTTTTATTTTCTGCGGCTTCTTCCTCTGCTTTCCTTCTGATCTGATCTTCCTCAATCCAAGTCTTACCTAGTAAAAGTGGGAAAGGGGCAATGTTCTCAACAAACTTAATGACTTCAAATTCCTCTTCAGTCGATGTTCCATGGATAATAATAGGTACATTAGTAACTCTTCCACATAGGGTTATCA